>BDUI01002678.1:18369-36367 GCA_002335545.1 Apodemus speciosus | reverse complement strand
TTTTTTTTTTTTTTTTACTTACTCACTTTACATCTGGTTCACTGCCCCACCCCTGGCCACCACCTCCCACAGTCATTCCTGCATCTCCTCCCCTTCTCTTCTGAGTGGGTGTCCCCAACTCCCGGAACTTCAAGTCTCTGCAGGGTTACGTGCCTTCTCTCCCACTGAGTCCAGACAAGGCAGCCCAGCTAGAACAACAGATCCCATGTACAGGCAATAGCTTTTAGGATAGCCCCTGCTGGGAGACCTGTGCCCAGCCAGTGTATGTCCTTCAGTTGGTGGTTCAGTCTCTGAGAGTCCCAAAGGGTCCAGGTTAGTTGACTCTGTTGTTCTTCCTGTGGATTTCCTGTCCCCTTTTGGGGCCTACAAACTCATTTCTAAGCAACCTCAGAATTAAAGAATCAAGAATAATGCTCACTTTCATAAAATTGTAATAGTTTGCTCCATGAGAGGGCATTATGGCAATGACAATATCGCTACTCATCTGTGTTTGTCTATTCTTGGAGGTCTGGTTGCACTGACAAACAGTAACACACAAAACAAGCAGTTGTTTTCTTCTCAGTTCGTGTGACTTGCTCATACATTTTATTATAAGCTCTTTATACGTAGTTGCCACATGCTATTATTAGCGATCAGAAATTATTATTACTCTCTCCAGATAGTGAGCTAGGTTTGTAAATATGCTAATTCATAGGTTGCAATGGTCATTCTGTGGCTGGAAGGCCTAATTGCATGTAACAATCACGGAACAGGGGTGCAAAGAATTTGATTAATTTATTTAGGGGGTCTATCATTATTGGGTAGTAAAATGTGGATTGAGTCAGGGTCATTTGATTACAAAACTGCTTCTAACAAATCGCAGAGGATACTTGGCATTTAGTACTGAAAGGCWAAGACAACTAGAATTGTGCAGTTTTTGTTTGTTTGTTTGTTTGTTTGTTCCCACTTTGGATCTTGTGTGGCATGGGGAAAATAGAGGAGCATTCCCAAACTGTCAATGAGATAGAGATCAAAGGCGTCTGTGCAAACAATGGGGACATGGCACACTGACGGCCTTTGACAAATACAATGCTCACCTTTCCTTTACAGTGTCTGAAGTTTTGCTACTCACCAAGCRGTCCACGCTAGCCAACAGTGGCTCCGTGACCAGCTCACAAGTTAAAAACGGGGAGTAGAGAACCTCTGATGGTTTTCCTAGTAGGCGGCACTCCATGGCTGTCGCCATAATGCTTTCTGGGATAAAGGGAGCACTGGGTGTGAATGCACAAGGGAAGCCCAGCAAGTTTGGACTTGGTATTCTCTCTACTTTCCCTAAATGTTATCCCTTCACTGGTTGTGTGTGTTTGTGTGAGGGGGGAGAGGGAGGGAGGGAGGGAGGGAGAAAGAATGGGAGGGAGAGAAGGAGAGGGAGAGAGGAAGGGAGGAAGAGGAGAAAGGGGGGATTTCTTCATTATAATATATCAAAGCTACAACAAAGAATTAGCCACACAGGTTAGCTGAGTCTTGTGACTTTTCTGAGTGACGAGCAGATGCAGGGAATTTTCTCGGGGGACTCGGAATCCAACTGTCCTTCCTATAGCAAAGTTCTGATATGACTTACATATATAAGAACAAGACTATTTCATACATTATCATGTTTTGTAAACACAGACTCATTGTTCTTGCTCATGATATATATATATTTTTTTTTCCTCTCCATAAATACATGATAAATTCTATGAGAAAATTTGGAGTTGAAAAATAATAAATGTTTCAAAAAATGTACTTGACCAACTGTAAATCCAGGAATTGGAACTGAACATCAATTGGAGTGATCTAAAATTTTATACTCACCATGAACACTAACAGAGGAAACGATGAAATATTGGAATTTATTTTGCATTGGCTATATTTCAAGCTTGAATCTGTGGGTATTGTCAAGTGAAATAAGCAAAAGCAGCTGTGCAGGACTCTAAGAAGTTATTTGAATTTATAGAAATGCATCTATGTTTACTATATAATATTTTTAAGTTGACAATGGCTTTTTTATTCACTGTACTTATAAAGAGATATTTTGAATTGGGAAGGTGTTATTATTTTATTTGGACAGAGGGTAGAATCCTCCTCTCCAGTTCTTTGCCTTACATTTACATTGCCTTGGATTTGGGATTGAGAATGCCCCTTCTGCATCTCTCCACAGAGGCCTCCACTTAAGGGCAAACATGCGGGTATACTGTCAGGCAGCTACTGGCGGCCTTCACTTTACAGTGGATGGGGATTAAAACATGGCACGTGGGAATCATCTTCAGTCACCACAGTCCTCACTGATGACCTTCCCCGTTTGATTTTCTAGGATTCATGCTCATCTGTGTTACCTGAAGACACCCAGGGTATACTGGCCTATGTCCGGGGAGTGTGTGAAATCCTTGGATAAGATGAGGACATTTTAATGAGTTGTAGATGAGTGCATTTTTGGGTAACTGTAGATACCAAGGAAAGGGATCAGCACGGTAAGTGTACCTGATGTGTAATGGCGAGAGCACTGATAGATGGCAAGAAGCTTCCTGGCTGCCATTTGTGCTCACTCTTCTCAGTGTGCACGCCCTCTCTCTGTGTCTCTCCCCATTCCTCTCAAAGTACTCTAATACATGTATTAACACTCACGTCCAAACACCATATTTCTCCTACTGAAACAACTGTTTCTGTCTGCAGAAACAACGCTTACCAAAGACAAAGCTTGCACACTTTCATGGGGCACCAAATACTACCTTGACACRAACTTAGACATGTACTGCTCATTGTCTGAACTATATGATATTCTATCTTCTACATACAAGGCTCATTCTTCATCCTTGCCACTGATCTGGTTGTGGGAAAAATTTTATGACTTTGCTTTACTRAAAGGGAAAAAACATGTTTATGTGTCTTCATTTTGTCTTCTCTCAACAAAGCGTTTTATTGATAAGTTCATCCAGCCGCTATTTTTAAGTACCACATGTTTAGTAAAACAATTGACCTTGACTGTGTGTGAAACAGAGAAAGTGGACAAGCTAACATCTTATCAAAACTATTAATTCAGACTATTTAAAAAATAGAGAGAATTTTATACATGGAAATAATGTCTGCATATCAACTCCCTCCCCATAATTCCTCCTACTGCCCACCCCCACACACGTTCACTTCCCAGTTTATTCATATATTCATTAAACCACGTGATTCCTACTGAGTCCATGTAGTGTCACCAGTATGTGCCGGGGTATAGGGCTGTCCACTGCCTCATGGGAAGCCTCTTAGGACCATCTAAGGAAACTGACTGTTCCCAGCCGCCTGCATTCCAATGTTCCCAGCACAGGAGTAGGATCATCAAGCCCTTCCCAGCTTCTGTAGACTACCTTGTTCTTTTACAGGAAATCATCTTACCCTGTGAAGGCCAGCATGCTGGTTAAATGATAACAACACCCTGCGGGAATATGCCATTACTTTAGATATAAAAGCCCATTTAATCCTCAGAGTCTTCCCAGGTTTGGAAATCCTACCCAATTTCCATGTTATATGTAAGGAAAGTGGAGACTCAAAGTAATCACCTTGGAAGATACCTCTGGCTCTCCTGCTGTCACTCCTGTGAAAAGTCATTTTCTGAGAGGGAAAGACTGAATTTCTTGTATATGCATGATGCACAGTTCATAAAATGTTGACATCATATTTATATATTACATTTGCAATTTTTAGATTTATTTTTAGAGTAATAAATATAGGCTATGTTTCAGAAAATACTAGTAGCCAGCCTGAGAGACACACCTCTGCCTCTTTCTTAACTGATCCCTGACCTCATTTCTTACTTACCATCTGTGGGTGTCTAGGAGACATGTGCAGAGGAGCTATGAAAGCTCTGTGCCGTTTGGTAGCTTAATGCCATGATCAGACATTTCCTTGAATGTGAACATTCCAAGGGCAACTCATACAGGGACACATTGTCTGGGAAGATTCTCAAATTTGAAATTCAGAATGCACTACTCTGGATCTTTTCACAAGCAGGTGATGGCTGGAAATGCCATTGAGATCACAGGGTTATACTGTCAAATAGCTTAAAGGTGAGACGGATACTGAAAATGTTGATTAGAAGAAGGTCAATGTATCAACCTAGCTAGCAACTCCTGGCACACACACACACACACACACACACACACACACACACACACGCACACGCACACGCACATGTGTGTGTACAAACACACACACACACACACACACACACACGATCCTCTTACATTTTTTAATCAATGGAATTTCTTGATTACTTGCAGGCTAAACAATCCTAAGTGATAAAAGAAATCTCATTCATAACAATAAATACAAATACTGTTATCTTATACTAAAAGCAATTAATATTTACAAAGGCCCTTTTTCTAAAATTGGAAACAGTAGTTTATGGATCACACATACACATATACATATACACATACATATACATACATATACATATATATTACATTAGCCAATCAAGAAAGCATAATTTATAGTTCAATGGTTCATATATCTAATAAACAATATGTCTACTTCCAAGGGATGCTGAAATATGTCTACACTTATGGGAATTTTCCTTCCTAGAAGAGTTATAAATGGGGTACTCCATGACTTTAGATGAAATGTTACTTCCTTTTCATCTTAAAACATGACATGTTCTTCTCATCTATGTTTCAGATCTAGTTTTATGTGATACCGCCATGATGCTTTCTAGGAACATTCCTGTCTAGTCAGATCCCATGACTTCTGTCCCTGTAGGTCATGCTAATGTTCTACACGATGGTATGCTTCTTTTCTTGGTCTGTGGGACCTCTTAGGGAACTTCAAGAATGCAACACAGCATTACTTGCCCTTGTTGCCAATGTACAGTGTATCTCTAGAATTCACTCATCACACGTAATGGTCACTTAGGATGCTCTGAGCTGCATCCCTCTCTTCCTTCACTGGCCTACAAACCACTAGTATCCATTCTTCTTATGTCCTAGTTCTATTAGAGTTATTAAAATTATATATATATATATGTGTGTGTGTGTGTGTGTGTGTGTGTGTGCATGTGATATAATGTATATATATATATGAGATAATAAATCATTTGTTTGTGGCTTATTACACTTTTTCTAGCATCCATAAGGTTTAAAACTTAAGATAATATTCTAAGGTTATGTCTTAATAGTACACATCTTTTTTAATTTGAATATAAGACTAATAATAAATCTATTAAAATATGCCTGTTTAAACTATTTTCACCTACTTAAAATAGTATTGTCTCTTGTGTCCTCATTTGATAAGTTTTAATTAGGTACATTTTATAGCTATTAGTTCAAAAAAAGTATCAAACAGTATATGGGTCCATGCTTTAATCTTTTTTGCAAATGTATTTATGTTGAATCAATACTTTAATTTGAGTCATTTTTCTGAGATAATTATATGTGTTTTTTCAGTGTCTCCTTTACAAGTAATTCTCAGATGCACTTAAAATGTTTATTTGATTTTAATTCAATTCAGATTTTTTTGCTTGTTTGTTTTTGTTTTGTTTTGTTTTTTGAGACAGCGTTTCTCTGTGTAGCCCTGGCTGTCCTGAAACTCACTCTGTAGACCAGGGTGGCCTTGAACTCAGAAATCCTCCTGCCTCTGCCTTCCAAGTGCTGGGACTAAAGGCATGGGACACCACTGCCTGGCTTCCATTCAGATATTATCTAACTGAAATAAAGCTGATATAGCTGAAGAAGTTGCAAGTGGCTTCCCATTTTTGACCCTAAAGTTGAGGGAAGCCATTTTCAAACATGTCAAATAAGCTAAAGCTACATTTCTAAGTTGTTCACAAACACGTACTTGATTAAAACTTGTGAGAAGATAAAATTTTAGTCACGAAGAATCCCTGGACTAAAGCATGTGTTTGCTTTCACTGCTGTAACAAAATGCCGGACACTCGTGGCTTATAGAAGAGGAATTTATTTCTACAGACAGGTGGAAGTCAAAGACCCAGGGTGAACACAGTATATTTCATCTTGATTTCTCTTTGCTTTCCTCTTAGRAAAAATGCCATCACACAGTGTATTTACATATATACATCAAGAAACAGAGAGCTCACTGGTGTCTGATAAAAAATATAGATCCTGCAGGTTTAGAACTCCAAAATGTATAGCCTCTTCTATATCTGATTGCTTCCTTAGAAATCTCATTCCTTATACAGCCATATGGGGAGGTTAAGGTTACCAAGAGAAATCTTGTAGGAAAAATATTCCTACAAATATTAAGATGTTTGTATTTTAATAATACAAGTGTACACTAAATACAAAAATAATAAAAGTAGGCATGTTAATTACTCTATTATTAAAACTGTGACTTTTATTTTGTGTAAATGGACGTTTCCCTGCATATATGCAAGTACACCATGTGCATGCATGAGTGGTACTTGCAGCGACCAGAAGAGGACATCAAATATCCCTGGGTCATCAGGTACATTTGAATGACACTAGTGCTGGGAATGGAACCCAGGTCCTCTGCTAGAACAGCATAACTCCTAACTGTAGAGTTACCTCTGCAGTTCCACCTCCCCTCTCCTAGGGGTATACCATATTAAATATAATTGCATCTAAATGATAAATGTGCAGTTATCTCTGATCTGAAAGGTGTGGTAAGTGCCTTTGGTGTTTAGGGACTRGAAATGATACTTTAATGAAATGGGTGGATTGCTAGTCTATATTTTCACAGAGAGAAAGAATACTGGGAGAAAGAGTTAGTAGAACATTACAAATAATTTTTGTTACTACACCATCATTTAAGTTTTGGTAAGATTTGACTGATACTACTGTTGAAGACCAGTATCCTCTGTCTCCTTCAAAACTTGAATTAAACATTTAGCAACTACTTTTATGAGAACACTACAAAAGGAAAACTTATTTCTACTTGCCTACTAATAATCGGTACTTGCCTAGAGCTATAAAAAATACCTACCAACCTTAGTGGTCAATGTTCATAATTCTGTGCTACTTTCTTTCATTTGTTCAAATCTCCTGTAACATTTTTATGTAACTCTACTGGGAGAGAYGACTTGGGGTTTAGTAGCCCACACTATTTTCAGTAATGAGATATAGATGAAATTTAATTAAAAGAATGAATGTGGAGAAAAGACAAACACAGAGAAAAGGATAAGTGAAAATGGATTACCTGCTTTTCCAATGATTATTCATTATTTTTAAATCAACAGCAGTGAGCACCCAATAATTTTGACATAAAAACTCTCTTTTAGAAAAATGTTACTATCTCTATTTTGTGTAAAAATTGGTAACAAGAAAAAGTTTCTTATGTAGAATTGTTAGCTGAGTTTTAGTACTTGGAAACTTTTGGTTGTAAAGGTAGCTATAATTTTGCAGTTATCAGTGGCTAATTTTATCTGTGTGGTTAACATGATATATATAAGTTGGAACATAGCTCTACAAAACATTACAGATTTCAAAAACTCTGTAATAAATTTCATTCAGTTCTCAATGTGTAATAACAATGCAGAATGGTAAAAGGATTATGAGTAAGAATTACCTTAATGCATTCTGTTCAGGCAATCAAGCAAGACCCAAGCGATTAAATGAGAATGCTCTTCCTGAAGGCTCAGAGCCAAGGCCTACCCTCCTCACAGAAGGGCTCCTACCACATCCATAGCATCCTGTGTGTAATGTGACAGAGAGACTTGTGAAATACTTTTGGGGCTGGGCACCCAGGGCATCAAAGGCTTGCACAGAAGAGTGCCGGTGTTGATTTTCACCCCTGACTCTGAAGAAAACATAGAGAAGTAAAGGAAGTGTGCATGAAGTAGCAGGTTAAGGTCAGAAAAACTTCGGTTCGGGATACAAAGACAGACACAAAGAACAGTAGACTGGGAAAGATCCTGTCTGTTTACCCTGAGTCAGATTAMACTAAAGGGCACCTCACCGGGGCTTAAGTGTACTGTGCACCCTCCCTACTTGTTTGTAGCCTGGAGCCAGCCCTAAAGAAGCCCAAAGCCCTTTATATAAGAAATATAACCAGCTAGACAACATCTGATGTGCAAATACTACCTACTCCTCCTACAAAATGAAGACATTCCATTTTCATTGGATAAATTGAAAGACTAACCGCAGACACCTGAGAATTTATTTTCAGAGTCTGGATGCCCAGAAAACGTCACAGGCAAACATTTGGAGAAACGGTAAAGCCCTTCGTGAGTCTCTTTGGGAATTCTGGTGTTGTGATTCCCACGGAACTCTTCCAGGCTCCTGGCATTTGCTTCTGTTTCTTAGGAAGAATGTATGTTTTCACAGGAATAGTTACTAGCTGATGAGGAATGACAGATGACAGACAGTTGTCAATATACACACTGGGTCTAGATTTGCGTTTTAAAATCATTTTTTAAATTTTTRTTATTTTTAAATTTAATTCCTCACTCCAAACCTTCCAATGATATACTGTCTTGCTCTCTTTAAAATTCATGACCTCTTTTTAAATGCTGAACATACATCTGTGTGTGTATGTGTGTATACACATACATATACACATACACATATGCATATATACATGTATATGCTGATGTGTATATGTATATGTACATGTATGTATGTATACCTGTATCTTCTATAATGTTAATTTCATGCATTTGGATATAATTCACCCCCAGCAACTCTGGCTCAGGGCTCATTGGGGAAGAGAGGATGGAGAGATATGCTTTTCAGAAAGCAAATGTATGGCCCAAACTAAACTATATGAAGGTTTGTTGTTATGATTACTAAAGAAAAAAAACAAATGAAATGTTTTTTATTAGCTGAAAGGTAAAAGTAACAAAAGAATTCAGCAAATGTTTCAGAAACTACCAGGAGGTTAAGGTGAAGTGCTGTGCTCTGTGGTCATTATAAGGTAGAATCTAGAATGAGTGGCAGAAGCAGTCAGGTTTCACAACGCACACCACAAATCATGAAGAACATATGCAGCACAGGCAGGATATTCCAATATTCCAAAATATCCCAAGGACCACAAACCTGTGCTAGACCCTGAAAGGACAATGGTTTGAAACTTTCAAAACTCTAAACTAAACCCCCAAATGTTAGACCCACACAATTAGCAATATCCCAATTTAATAAAATATACTATGCTGTTTTGCTGCATTATCTTGAAGGCTTTCTTAATGAAGAACAATTTCAAATATCCAGTCTGCAAACACAAGAGTGGCAGCGCCATCTGCAGAAAATCTTTCCATGAGACGTCACGTGTTCAAGACACATGAAGGGCTTAAAGTGGATAAAGTATCAAAAATATTAGATTAGTTCTTTAAAATCTCCTCCGTTTAATATTTAATGAAATAATCCTCTTACATCGTTGTCTAATATTTGATTATGACAATGAAGGTACTAGTCAATATAATGTGTGTGTGTGTATTTGTGTAGGTGTGCCTAAAGGTACATGTGTTCATGTACATCCTTGTGTGTGTGTGTGTGTGTGTGTGTGTGTGTGTCTTTGTACATGTGAAGGTCAGAGGTCGATGTTGGATGTCTTCCTCAATAGTGCCTCACCTAGACTTTGAGACAGGACCTCTCACTGAACCCAGAGCAAACTGATTTGGGAACACTGCCAAGCAGTTCAGACTCTAAGGGCACTTCTGTGACCACTTTCCTACTATGGGTGTTATAGGGGCRTAACACCCTGACTGGCTTTTTACATAGATGCTTTATTGTCTGAAAGCAAATGATAAAGATATAGCTAAAAGTGATCTACAAAGTAGAAGCTTGAGGGAAATATCTCAGCAGCTTACTTCTATTCCTATGCATTATAAAGAGGCTGTTCAGAACAGCCTGGTGAACGTGATACAAATCTCATCCTGTGAACAGTGWAATAAAAATACTAATTTAATGACTTGCTTTGTGAAGAATAGTGTGGAGAGACAGGTAGATATAGAAATAGATATATAGATAGGCTGATTAATAACGCCCTAGATATGCCTTCACAGTTCATAATATATAATGTATAATATATAATATATAATATAATTTTAAGATGCTTATTAATAATGTTCTAGATATGCCTTCAGAGTTCATAACATATACTGTAAGATGCTTGCTTACTAATAGTACCTTAGATATGCCATGACAGTTCATAATGTATACCATAAGAAGCTTGCTTACTTTTGTGATTCTGGGAAAAGATAAGCATCATTCTACTTTGTGTTAGGATCACATTAAAATATCCTCAGTTAACAATGTACAGACAGCAGATTATTAGATATTTGGTTTCAGAATGTACAAAAATCACTCTTTAAATACGCAAAAGGAAACTGTCTAGGAGTGTTATGGTAAAGTCGGAGTGACCCTCAAATAACTCCCTGTCATATAACATAGAAGCTGACAGTTTTGTTGTTTTAAATGGCAACTAGGCTAGAAAATAACAAGAAAGAATAAATATTATCTTATAGCAGTCTGATAAACGAAGATTTTCCATTTATTTTATCAGAAAAAGATGTCAAACAACCAGCTAAGTGTGAATTGCAGGCCTGTCTTAAACTAGAGAGGCACAGAGATATGGGCGTGCCTGGCAAAGAGGATGGCTAATTATCACAGTTAGGTAAAGTGTTACATTCTGTGCTATCTAGAACTGCTACTCAGGAACAGATAGTGCCTGGTGCTTTTAAGATCTACATCACAAACCTGTAAGCAGAATCATCAGTAGTCACTAATTTCATAGTTGGTGAAATGTCCCTATTCTTCCCATGTTCCTGGGTTTATTCCCCTAATCGATATTATTGTATACCATTAGCTATGGATTATAGTGAATGAACTTATACTCTGCCACCATTATATGTGGTGATGGTTCTGTTCTTGCTGAGTAAAGTCTGGTGTTGTTCCATTCAAACAGTCACAAAACTGACGCAGGCAGTTCTAACCTTCCTTTGTAAAGTGGGTGTCGCATGAGAATATACCGTGTCATCCACAGCAAACAATACCCTTTGGAAAAATGCAATCTAACTGCAGATTTTCCTCCCTCCAATTTTCTGAGGCTGTTATTGAGAACTTCCTTTTATTTTAGTAAGGGTTTGCTACGTAAGATTGGCTCTTCGAATCTTATTGGGGATTTAAGGTGAATTATTCTTTTCTGCAGTTGCTCAAAATTGAATACTAAGAGCATCACCGAAGCCCATTAGATTTTATATGGTCCGCTACAAACAGTGGGTGCATGTATAGAGTGAGCAGTAAGTTTATTCACTCAAATATTTCAAGTTTGTCACACTGTGATGTATATAAGCCAAGCATGTGTCCCCCTTCTGTGGTGTCTAAGCTCTTCATTCYGCTCTTTCTAGATTTTCTCTCCTCCATTTAGCGAACAAGAATGGGATAAGATCACAGATTCGAAACTTGTTCTGGTATACCTTTGATTATTGCATTAAACGATAATTTAATTGCCATATTTCTATAGGGTTTTAATTACTGATTTGTTCAAATGTAGAGTGTGTTAGTTTTATTAGTGTGGTGGAACATGGGTGTGTTTTCTCTTTAAACAGCAAGCATTTTAGAGCCTTTCTTTTGTATGCTTACAACATCATATGTATGCATTCGTATATTTGTCTGTGTACTTCCTGGTAGCAAACCATTACTTACTTTAAAGAGGAATTATATTCTATACTGTTTTCCAGCCTTGGGGCGGGGAGGAAATGAGACCTTGAGGACCTGGTCTTTGATGATAAATCTAATTATTTGCTATGTATGTACCTTGTCAATATTCTTTGAGGGGAAAATGCAATAATTTTCTGATAGGTTGAGATTCAGACAGAGAGCTGGTTTGGAATGCTAATGTGGGGAGAGCAGAGTTTCCCACTTTTGATGACTCTCTTTTTTTCTTTTTTCAGGCTAGCCTGGAACTCACTGTGTAACCCAGGCTAGCCTAGAACTCAAGGTAATCCTCATCTCTCGGCCTCTAGAATACTGGGGTTATAGCCATGAGCCACCACACTCGGATAACTGGGACATTGCTAAGGACACTCTGGATGGAGATGCTGTGCAAGGTGAAGCATCTTGTCTTCTCTCCTTCCGAGCTTCTTTTAGACACCAGCATATTAAAGCACCTATGCAGTGAAGGACAACCCCTTTCTCGAATCCTCAGATTTCTGTAAATCATGGAAGGTGTTGAAGTAGTTGGAGATACAAGTTCAGTTTCAATCTAGCTCCCAGAATGACGTGGGCTCCTTCTCCTATACTCCCACTTCATTGAGTGACATTATCATTCTTTCAGCCAAGCCCAAACTAGGCATCATCCTAGGTCAGTTCTCGTGTTCCACATTTCACACCAGATGAATTAGCAGAGACGTCAACTCCAGGTCCTAAACACTGCTCAGACAAGTGGCTCCTTTCACTCTGGTTGGCCTTGCCTTCTTGTTCTATATCCCATCTTTTACCGGACATGAATTGATCACTAAAGCAATTTCCAAAGAGCATAATGATGACCCTGACTTTCTGTGGTAAGGAGCTTAACTGAAGACCACCTTTGAAATAAAGATGAAATATGTTAAAATGGGACATGGGTGGTTTTATCACACACCTCTGACTTCCATGTGTGTTTATGATCTTGGAAATGCTTGCTCGCTCCAAAGCTTTATCCATATGTTTAGATATTAAAGATACAGGATGGATGAAACTTCCTAGCCTCTTCTTACTCTCTTTTTTGTATGCACATATATTCAGTTGCAGATTCTTGTGAGGGGGTGGGTGACTTTATTTTGTTTTGTTTTGTTTTTGTTTTGGGGGATGTTATTATTATTTTCTGAGAGAGAAGTAAAAGTGTGGTGGGTAGGATGTGGGAGAGGATCTGGGACGACTTGGGGAAGGAAATAGTATGATCAAAACATTTAAATTTAAGAGTTGTTTTAAGTAATAAAATCATGTAATAAAAAGCAAGGTAGAACACAGCATAAAAAAAGCATTCATGACAAGTGACGTGGTATACTAATATAACATTTTCTGAAGTGTGTGAAATGCCAGTGAAGGAAAACTCTACTTCATAGGTAAGTAATATATAATTATGCTTTTGCTCTGGTCCTTCCATAATTTAAAAGAATCTTTCTTTTTTTTTTATTTTGATCACTCCAATTTTCTCTTACTACTTCAATGTTGCTAGTTCCTAGTAAACAAACATTGTGAGCCCCTTAAATAACTAGTGATCAAAGGGTTTATTCCTCTGGATGCTTAGGTAKACCTCCWTCTTCAGCCAGCTATGGCTCCTGTATATGACAATCTCTGTGCACTGAATTATATACAATTGCCCACGACTTCTCTTATGGGAAGGTATCTCTTCTCAAACAGTTATGTCCCGTGTCACTCTGCTCACCAAATTAGCCTTAACCTGGGAGATTAGGAAGGTAATCCATGCTGTGTGCTTTACATGGATATGCCAAGACATACTGGAAGACAGGGAACATGGAAATCGTATCCTTTGAAAAGGATGTTGCTAAAGATACAGCATGAGAACTATCCATTCTTCTATCTAGTACAGCATAAAACATCTCCCGAGACTCTCATGCTGGAAAACAATTCTGATGTGTTTCTACAGCAACATTTGCTCTTTTTTTCCTTCCCCCTTCTTCTTTTTCATTTTCTCAGACCATGATAAATTCTATAGCTGCTTAATTATTTTAAATGTCTTCGTAGCATCTCATCAAGTGTCTTTAGCATATGTCCCATGACTTCATTCTGATTTTTTTGTGACAAATCTCTGTTGATCTCTTCCTTCCCATGGTGATTTCTCCCTTCCTCTCTCTGTGTGGGCATTTGGCTTGTGAAGCAGCAATTTGGCCGGCAGCRATCTGAACACTGTGGCTCTTCTTTCCTCTGCATCCCAAAATTAACTTTAAACTGACAAATCAATAGCATAGAGCTATCACTCGCAGCTCCTGACTGGCCTCGGGAACCCCCGAGGGTTCAAGTCAATGCCTTTTGGCTTCTTGCAAGAGCTCGAAGGCTGAGCGAGGATGCTAGGAACCTAAAGTTGTGGCTGCGCTGGCATGTGAGCCTATGGAAACCATACCCTGCTCCCATCTGCAGACGTGGAGCATTTCACCCTGTAACCGGAGCTGCTTCTGCCAGATTCAAATATCAAGTTAGTTCATTACTTTTTGTGTATGAGTGATTTACCTGTATGTCCATGCATCGTGTCTATGTGTGCATGCATGTCTGCTGCCAGTGGAAGCCAGAAGAGGGCACTGGTTCCCTGTAACAGAGCTTTTGYGAGCTGGCATGTGGGAGCCAGGTTCTTCTGAAGAACATCATYGCAGTTAACCACTGAGCCCTTTGTTCTAATTTTTAATAAAAATTTATAAGAAATCGTGGTGAGGCTTATTCCTAAGACTCACGCAGAGTCAAGTGCTCAGAAGGAGAAGGTCTAGCCTTGCACAGAAGTGTTTGCTACCTCACAGCATGCTTGCAAACACGAAAGTTTTTCGAGGTGTTCCAATGCCTTCCACCCTGTGCGGGACAATCTTTGGAGCTGCCCTAGAGACGGATGCCACTAAACAGCTTTCAAGCTCAACTGATCCTTTTGCCCTTAAGGGTCACAACCCTTAGAACTTAAGCTCCTTCGTGTGCAGTGGCCCTTTGCCCGTGGCCAGTCATCATCGGTACCTTCCTTCCGCCRAGGCAAGGCTAAGGTGTGTGACAGTGAGACAGCCAGCTGTCCTCAATAAGATAAAGTCAGAACAAGTGCCAAGGAGAAGGCTGGAATCCCACAGGGAGTGCCTGACCGCCAGAACCATCTGTAGTTTAAGACCAAGAACAGAGGCTTGGCCTATGCCAGGGTTTAGAGTTGGTCAATAGATTTTAATAACCTCCAATAAGAACCGTGGGAGAACTGAGCGAGTCATCTACAGTTACGTGAAGAGGCGAGGAAGGAAACTGTTAATGAGGAAATGACTGGAAGGAATTCTTCTTTTAGATTCACAGGATTCACTGCTGTGTTAATTAGAAATGAGATGGGCATTTTGGCCGGTACCATCTTCGTCTGCCTTCGAGAAACAGTTAGATGAGTCAGCTGTCTTCACTAGATCTATTACAGCCGCTGAGAGGGTGGCAATGCTTGTGAGATAATTTAGTTCCCCTTTTGCTTTCAAAGGGCAGGGCTTCCTCCTGCTGGCTCACCTCTCCTTCCTTTACAACTGTGATAACAGTCCGGTCTGAATGTGTGCTTTGTTCTCTTGCGGGTGCCACGTGGCTCCGGCTGCTACAGGGAACCAGTTTCGCCCTCTGATGTTAATCTCTTAAAGTCTTGGCTGGAATAAGAGTCAGCCATCAAATTTTATGATCTACTGTCTCCCTGAGCGCCCTAGTCTCCTAGCTAGCTGCTCAAGCATCCTCTGGGGTTCGCAAAAAATACTCTCTCTCCCCTTAAAAAAACTTCAAATTTTCACTATCCTTTCTTTCTGCCGGTCTCATTGTAGTAAATGACTTTCCCCAGACTGTTTACTTTGTGAATCCTCTACATATGATCAAGAACTATTTCAACCTRCATGAGCAAACTTCAAGATCTCCCTGCCAACCCAAACCAAAGTAAGACTGAGAAGCACCCACCCTGCGGGATTTCACACCTGAATTCTTTGAATAGATCAGGTCGATGGTTACAATGTATAGTCTTCTGTGCGCACCTTTGGGAACTGGACTTTCCTTAGTGTGTCGTGCAAAAGCAGGTTATGCCAGATGGCTGCTCTTGTGTTGAGATGGACACATGGCCTGAATCCAGAATCTCTGGGATAAGGACAATGGACAGCCTAGGGCTCTGCGAGAATGTAACGTGATATTCTTCTTTTAAAAAGTCAGTCTGCTTTGTTGTTTTGAGACTATAATACAATCAATTGCTCCACTCTGTTTTCTCTCTCCCAACCTTCTTTCAGATGCACGGCCTCTTGTTTTCCTTCACTGTCACTGTATTTGTGTGTGTGTGTGTGTGTGTGTGTGTGTGTGTGTGTGTGTGTTTCTCTATGACGTTACTTGTAAGTATGTTTTCAGGGCTGACCTTGGTTGGCACTGAACACACACTCAGTGGGCCACGGCTCTCCTTTCCAGTTTTCCTTAGTTGCCTATTATTCTTTGTGTATGGTTGCAGCCTCTGGAACATTCCCCTGTCCAGTTCTTATATAAACACACAAATCATAAGATGAATTTGGGGGATGGTGGCCATTATCACTCAGGGCAGTGGCAAAGCATTACCAGTCTCTGCAATTCAGGAGCTCTTTGTGCTGTGTGCACTGATACAGGGCATTGGCCTACAGAAGACAAGGCAGGATATGCAAACACTGGAAGGAAAATGGTGCACACTGGTGTTGTGATGTAAATAGGAGCTCCTCAAATGACCCTACAAAGCATCTACTGACCCTGCTGGGCCTTCAAGGAAGGAACTCTGCATCAAGGATAACAATAGGAGTGACAGGAGCCAATCTAGAGGATGGCTGTCTTAAGATCTAGAGTCATCATGGAAACAAAACTGGGAAAGTCTGTTCCATACACACATTGACTCAGATCCCAGACCCTTTTTATGTCACAGCCATAGCAACGGACATCAATACTGTCCATAGCAATGGAGGGGTACCACATCAACACTGCTACTAATCGAATGCCAAGGAGGCCATTTTCAACTGAAATTATTTAATGACATTACCAGAGGAAGGAGGATTTCCAGACTGCATTGATTGTATTTAAAGGCCCATCACTGAGCAAAGATAACTTCTGGGAACTCCAATAAACTCATCAAATTTGTCTTCCTCAGCAATGTAATTAAGCAATAAGCAAAATATTGGCAATCTGATGTAATACTGTTAAGTACTGAGACATATGGCAATTTCTAATGTATAAAATGCAACATACATCCTTTCTGGAAAAAAAGGTGTCAAATAAGAAACTGTTCCAGGAAGGCAGTGGTGGCACATGCCTTTAATCCTAGCACCCAGGAGGCAGAAGCAGGAGGATCTCAGTGTTGGAAGACAGCCAGGGCTACACAGAGAAACCCTGTCTCAAAAAGGCAAAACCATACAACAAAACACCCAGACACCCAAAAAACCTAAACCCCCAAACAACAAACAACTGCTCCCAAAACAGTGGGAACTACATACTTAAATAAAGGCAAAACCAGAAAAGGTTGTTTGTTTATTTATTTGTTTGTTTGTTTGTTTTTAGCACATCAATGGTTACCCATGGTAAGGCAAGGAACAGTATATGCAGTATGAGAACTGTTACCCAGAACTGGCAAATGAGTAAGCTACTCCTGCGTGACTGCACGACTGCAGATTTCTTCCCACTTTTTCCCTCTTGAAATGGGCATAGTTTCCCATCTGATGTTAAAGAATAAAACTCTCCACAAGCTGAACTCGGACTCCTCACAAGCTGAAGTGAACCGCAGGTTCACTGCTGATGGAGGCAATGCGTCACATCACGCATCCAAAATAAATTAGTGGCCATTAGGCCGCAAGCACCCCATCATTTGTGTGTGTTACAAATGATGCCGAGGAGGCATCAGGCATTACCGGAACCACCTTCCATCTCGAGAGCAATATTGATATTCTGCAGCCAGAGCCCATTAAAATGATTCAGTGAAATACACCAACTTCAAAAGAGATACAACAGCTCACACTCTCGATAAGAATAGGATTGAGGTTTCCTAGTAGCAAAAACATTTTCTCCTGACATAAAAACTGTGCTTTGAGGCATAGGTTAAATATGCCTCAGATCAAGCTGACTCCTTAGGAGACTAGTAGTGGCGTTCTATTTATACCATCGCCGTTTCCATACTGAATCACAAAGCACAAAGGGGGTGTTCGGATTATATTCACGAGCTATGAAGAACAATTTCGCCTTCATCTTCTGTATCATGATTTAAATTCTTTCAAAGATGATTTAGTTACACGGGGAGATGTATTAGCCTTTACAGTTGCTGTCACAGAAAGGGAAGCTTCAAGCTGCATTTTAAGAAACTAGAGGACTATTCAGGATTGTATGCAATTGGG
>BDUI01002677.1:85018-99780 GCA_002335545.1 Apodemus speciosus | reverse complement strand
AGAGAGAGAGAGAATGCTTCTTAAATATTACAGTAGCCAGATAGAACATATTATAAATGACAAATCAAGTTTCTGTTCAGGAGGAGCTATAATGAAACCGAATTAATAAGTGGCCATGGTTAACACTGTATAACAAAGGAAATTACACCAAATCCAGCAGAAGTACACATTGCACTTGTAACAGTGGCCACAACACAACATAGGCAAATGCCTGTGTGAACCAATGTCACAAAAGATGATCATAGCCTCAATGTCTCTATGGATAACACTCTAGTGACTTTAGCATTCCTTGGCTTAGTCCCAGCAGTGGTTGTGGTGTCAATCCTGCTCAGCCACAGGTAACAGGGTCCTGCAGCTTTCTTAGTACTTCTTAGTATTGTTACTCCTCATTTTAAACCTCCGCTTTCTCTCTTTCATCCCCAAGAACTGATGGCATGATCTTTCCCTTGATTTAAAGCGAATCATGCTACACAGAGACAATTTACTGATAAACCCATAAATACTAAAACCAGTTAATTAAAGACCTGCATGGGGATGTGTATCCACTGGACACTGTTATACAATGTTCACGTCATCATAAAAAATTACCCAAAGTGCCTTACATTATGGAAATTGATTGACATTTAATTAACTCTTGTAACAGAGTTGTGAAAAGCAATTCTTGATTAAATTTAAAATGTAATGTTGGGACTGATCTGCAGCTTGTTGGTTTGAGTATTTTAGACAGTCTGGAATAAATTATTAAAGTTCTCTTCTCTGACTACTGAATCTATACCAATGACATCCAATAGATCCTTTTCTGTAGCACATTAGGGTAATTTTTTGAAGAAGTTACTGAATTTATTTAAAATGTTATAATCAAATGCCTTTATGTACCTCAGAAGTTATATTAATCATATATGTGTTACATGAAATATGTGGAGGTTTTGTGTCATGTAAAGTTATTTTCCTTAAAATAAAACACTATCTGAACCCTAGCAGTCACTGGCTGCACTAGTACTGTAGATGTGCATGAAAGCATTAAGTAAGCTTGAAGTACAAAGAAAGATTCTTTGTCTATATTGATACTATTAGTTACAAAATTTTCAGATAATTTCTTGATCGTTATAATGTCATTTAGTGAGGGATATGTATATGACATCACAAAACTTTTCTTAGAGAGCCATGCACGTTTTTAAAGGATTAATGTGAAGTGCTAGGGAGAAAAAGTGTTGAATGAAAAAAAATATCTGCATACCTTTCACATGACACTTTGTTTTCAGACGTTTAAGAAAAGAAATCATGTTTCCCAAATTATACACGGAACTGCCATGGATCAAGGACAGCACGGAAGCTGTTTGTGCACAATGCACACTGTCATCAAATCAATCATAGACAACTGGGAGAAAACATTAGCCCCGGAGTGATTTTATGGTAGCACTTAACAGTCATTTTAAAGATGAGCTGTATTGTATACCCTAATAGTTTACATTGGCATCCATAAGGAGGGACTGATTTATTTGGGATACACTTATGCGTACAATGGTGACTAGTGCCAGAAACCCACAGATTAACCTAGCAGCATACTAAGCAGATCAAAATCTGATTAGCTGTTTTCAAGCCTGAGAAAAAAACTCGAGATTTGAAAGGTTCCGTGTTCCACCTTGATTCTGCCCCTCAAGTCTCAGTTTGTACTCTGCACTGAAATGATAAAGCATTCTTTTATTGGACAAAGTTTCCCGAGAAACGAGCAAAGGCTTAGGCTTAAAGCATAACTCAACCTTTCCAAACAGCTTGGCTCCTTTCTAAAAGCATACTGAGCACAGATAATTCTAATCCCATCTTTGCAGCAAGTCTGCTACCGAGAGGGGAGTGCGGTCTTAACTGAACAGAAGGAAGTTGATCTTCCTTCTGGATGTGCGATAATGTTGTCAAAGATGCTCTTCTGTATTAGAAGTTAAAACACCAAAAAAAAAAAAAAAAAAGCCCAAAACAAAACAACAACAACAAAAAAACCCAAGCAAAAACCTGTTTCCTTGGAGACATTCTTCAGTCCCTATAGCTGGATCTCCATTTCCTTATTACTTGGAAGTGTCTATGCTTTCTGACTCTTCAGCGTGGAAGTTACCCTAGTGAACTGCAAATGCATTCTACAGGACTGGATACACGGGGTACAGCCACATACAAATATGAAGGGCTCAGTTACTAATGTTAAAAGAATTTGTAAAAGAAAAAAAATTTATGCGTGTTATTGTATAGCATTTTTCTCCTATTTATTAAAAAAAAGATTCTTCTCTTATATGATACATCCTGACCCTCCCTCCACGTCTTCCAGCCCTCTGCCTACCTTCTTTCTCCCCAGAATCCACTACCCCTCCACTTCCTCTTCAGAGAAGAGCAAGCTTCTAAGACACACAGGACAAAACAAGATACAATAAGATAAGGCGAAGAGCCCTCACATTGAGGCTGAACAAGGCAGCCCAGTAGGAGGAAAAAAATCCCAAGAGTAAGCATATCTTAATTATGAGCAGAATTCTAACTCCCACCCTCACAACCGGCACAACCCACCACCAACCCTCCTAGCCCCACCTTCCAAATTGACCATACCCAAGTCGCCCACCCCTTACCCCACCCTGGAAACCCTGACAGGCCTCCCTACTTCCTGGGGCCTCTGAGTCTCTCAAAGGTTAGGCACTTCTCCCACGGAGGCTAGACCAGGCAGTCCTCTGCTGTATATATGTCCAGGCCTTGGACCAGTTCCTGAATGCTGCCTGGTTGGTGGTTCAGTGTCTGAGAAATCTCAGAGGTCTTCAGGTTAGTTGAGAGTGCTGGTCTTCCTGTGGGGTCTCTTTCCTCATCAGCTTCTTCCAGCCTTTCCTATTCGACCACAGTGGTCCCCAACTTCAGTCCACTGACTGGGTGTAGGTATCTGTGTTTGTCTCAGTAAGTTGCTTGTTGGGCCTCTCAGAGGAGAGCCATACTAGGTTCCTGTCTGGAAGCACGCATAGCATCAGTAATAGTATCAGGCCTTGGAGCCTCTCCTTGAGATGCATCCCATGTTGGGCTGGTCACTGGAGCTCCCTTTGACTGTGGGATGGCAACCCCATCCCTACACTTGATGCCCTGTCTTTCTAATGGAGGTGGGCTCTACAAGTTCCCTCTCCCCACTGTTAGGCATTTCATTTAATGTCCCTCCATTTGAGTCCTCAGAGTTTCTCACCTCCCAGGTCTCTGGCACTTGCTAGAGGGTTCCCCCACCTACCAACCCCAAGGTTGCCTGTTTCCATTCATTCTGCTAGCTCTCAGGCCTCTCTCCTGTCTCCCCCCAACCCATAACTGATCATATCCCCCCCTCTCCCCATTTCCTCCCTTCTCTCACCGGGTCCTCTTTCTGCTTCTAGTGATTTCTTTCTTCTCCCTCCCAAGTGGAATTGAAGCATCCTCACTTGGGCCCCTTTGCTTGTCAACCTTCTTGCATTCTGTGGATTGTATTCTAGGTATTCCGTACTTTTTTGTCTAATAGCCACTTATTAGTGAGTACATACCATGCATGTTCTTTTGAGTCTGAGTTACCTCCTGAAGACCCAGCAATACCTACACATCAAATTTAAGTTTACATTTTTTCTTTTTTATCAAGAAGTAGACACTGATCTGTGTGAAAACACCAGATACTATCCTCCTAATATTAATCTTAACAAAAGAATTAACAGTTAAGGGGAATTCTTGTTCATGAACTGGATAATATATTTACACACTGTATAATTTTAATTGGTTTAAATGTCTTAGAGAAAAATGAGACTTGTATGCAGTAATATGAATTTGTAGCATTGAAATTATAAAGATATAATTATTCCGAACAAATGAAATTATACTATACATCTATATTTTTGTCCAAAACAAAGTTATTAGCATTTAGAAATTTAAAATAAAAAAAACTACTTGTTAATTCGCAGGGATACTAAAATATTTTGCCATGAAACAAAGACAATGCTACTTTATCTGATATTAGCATTTTAAATGTGAAATATTTTCCTTTCAACAAATTACTTCAGCATTTATGAACATATATATATGATATCAACTATTAAAATGTATACTATTAATGATTTCTTTTATATTCCTAACAATTTCTTTAGTCACTATAATATAACAAAAAATGTCATTTTGCATTTTATCATGCCCCCATTTTATGGTTTATGCCTTTAAATTTATTTTTTCCTGATACACTGAAGCTTCAATATTGCATGTAGTGTAGTGGTATCATTCAATAATTCAATTTAAGAACATGCAGTATAGGGAAATGCCAAGACAGGGAAGCTAGAGTGGGTGGATTGGTGAGCAGGAGGAGGAGGGATGGGTTAGGGGATTTTCGTGGGGGAATCCAGGAAAGGGAACAACATTTGAAATGAAAATAAAGAATATATCTAATAAAAAACTGTTTCAAAATATTAAAAAAAATCAACCAAAGAGTACACTTGGAGTTACCCAAGACATATCAGCAGCAGAGGATGATCTTGTTGGGCAATAAATAGGGGTGAGGCCCTTGGTCCTGGAAAGACTGGATACCTAGTGTAGAGGAATAACAGGACAGAGAAGTGGGGGTGAGTTGATTGTGGAAGGGGAGATGGCTTACAGGATTTTGGGGGGAGGAGAGAACTAGGAAAGAGGACAACATTTGAAGTGCAAATAGAGAATATACCTAATAAAAACTAAATAAAAGTGAAAAAAAGAATATAAGCGTGTTATGCTTGTCACATGAGACACATCTGTCTATCAAAATTATTTTCTTGTAATATGAACTTTATACTCTCTCGAGGCCCTTTGAAATGTGCAGTGCATTTTGTCTCCAATAGCCCTTCCACATGACACCTATCCAAAACCGAAACAGTAACTCTGAACAAACCTTGAAATTCAGCTGAACCATCTTCAACCCCTCCTGTAGGAAGCATCATGGCAGTCTTTATTCTTGGGAACATTGACTGCAAAGGAAGTTTGCTTCATTTGAATATCTTTTCAGATTCACCTGAGTGACAAAATTATTAAAGAAACCCTTGGTTGTCTAGCTGGAATGCACTTCCCTTTCTCCACTTCCTCTCAATTGCGTTTTGTTAGAATGTCAGCTCTGTTCACGGATGCACATGCCAATGTGTTGATTTGTTTTCATATCAGATTGGCCTTAGCTCAAGCAACTAAATCCCAACTCGTCTGATGCAGACAAGACAGTTCCATCTTTCACCAGTAATTTGTTCATGAAATGGCTTGTAACTCAGTTCTAAGTATTGAGAAATAATAATTCCTTCAGGGAACTTTGTGAAAAATTTCTGAATTCTTAAAATACAATTAGAGAAAAAAATCATTCCCTCCTTGGACTGAAAGTTCTCATCACGGTAGCTGGGCCAGAGGCAGCTTTCAGCCATCCTGTGATCATGAACCACTCTCTGTAGAAAATGGGAAGTTGGCTGACCAATGGAACTGCCCTGACTCCTGGAAGGACATCTGCAATAAGGAAGCAATTGCTCGACCTCTCTTAGAACCAAAGCACAGGATGCTTATGACATTTAGTTTGAGGTTTCCTCTTCTTGTAGCACAAATCACACTGTTTTATTAATGTAAAATATGCTTTATTCCAGTCTTTTGTTAGGAGAAGCAAACACTGTTGATGATCTTGCAAACACAGAAGTTTGGAGAATACATCAAAAATGTGACTTTGTGACTATTTCAGCTCAGCCAAATTTTGGGTAATTCTCCATTACCTCACTCAATTCTGTTTCTGTTTTAAACCTGAGAAACTTTTCATCCTCTTGCGATAAAGACTAGGAACACAAATCTGTTTTAACCTTATCTGAAATGGAACATATTCAAGAAAGAAAATCAGTTTCAAAAATATACCAATAATGCATGCCAAATCCAACTTGAGATATTTTTGAATTATATACTGTTTACAAGTGTATAGGCCATTGATCCGGGAATGTATGTAATTATAAACTGACTCATCAAAATGTTCCAACTCCACTTACTTAGGACTAGAATTCATTTACTAAATATTCACAAACTTATTCAGAGCCTACTTTTTGGCAGGCACCAAGCTAGTGACTACATATGGATTAATAAAAGCATAATGAAGACTATTGTATAGTTAAGGTTTTCAATTTGTGCCACATTTTTTGTGACCTGATTTCAAAAACTACCAAGAAAAGTAAAAACAGATGAAAAATAACATATTAGGAAGAAAATGTACCAGGAGTCTTTAGTCCTTAGCATCATGCATGGAGTTTGAATAGTGCCAATCTTTATACATAGACATCTTTGGACCATATGTGCCATGAACCATGCTAGTAATGCCACAAAGGCTCATGAGTTTTGATCGTATCTAAAGAATTTAAAATAGTTAAGAGTACAAAGGTCTAGACCAAGAAGCTTTGGATACCAGTAATAGAAGTGTCCTGTGCTAGATGTCATTCTATGAAAAATTATAATATGCACATTTATACCTCATACCCTTATTTTGCCAAATTCATACAATTACGATTACATAATATTTTTCAGAATGTTAAATGGATGGTTTGTTACAAGGCCTATAATATGCTTAGAATCAATATGGGCTTAATAACTGATTGTTACTATATAGCAACTTACTATACATTAATTTTTAATTTAGTTAATATTTACTAAAAATAATAATACTTAATCCAGTGCATTTTCTAAAAGGCATATATGACGTCAAAAGGCACCTTTTATCTCTTAGCTCTTAAGCAATGTTGATGGAGCAAGGATTACTGATTAAGTAATTCCATGAGAAATATAGCAAATGCTTTCAGAAAAAAATGTACAGAGCTGTTGAGATTCTACAATTCATGGGTTGTGACAAGAGTTTCCAATTAGTAAACTGGAGAGTTTGATGTGGAAAGTAATGAGAAAAGAGCTTGCAGAATGAGAAGTCGGCCATGCCACTGTAACAGACTGAATTCTAATGCATTCACTATTGTGAATAACAAACCCATATGAAGTGCTTCCTACATATTAGGCAGTTTTCAAACCACTTTGAACACATGCATTTCATTTCTCAAATAACTCTATAAGATAGATGTTTCCAAGGAAGGAGAGCATGTTTCATAAAGGTCACATAACAGCAGAGCCAGAATCTTCACTCTGTCAGTACCTTAAAACAAATCTAGGGGAGCTTGCATACAGTGTTGGAAATGTCCTTAGAACAAAATTAGTGGGGTCAGATTTATTTAGTAATTTTTCATGGAGTAAACGTGTCAGTAACATTTCTTGGAACATACTTAGGAAGTGAAGATATCTGTCTTAAGATACAGATACAACAACTTCAGGGGCTCCTGGGTGTTAAGATGAAAAGGGTTTTAGGCCTTCAAACAKAGTAAAGATGGTAGGACAGAAGAGCGGTGAGCCAGGAAGTAAATATGTGGAAAACCATCAATATTTATAAGCAAATGTAGAAAATAAAGAGTGTTGTCTTACTTTCTCATTTCTGATGGCTGGTACCATTTGTTAAGACAGAAACTGGAGTCAAAATGTTACCAAAAGTAGAAGGCTGAGCCAATATTTGCAGTATATTTAATTTGAGGTACCAGCAAAGTATCTCTTTGACTAACATAGTCCTAAAGTCAGAACTTACTATATAGAAGCTTATAGAATATGCCACCATTCAATAAGATGATTAAAGACAAAATAGCATAGAGATATTGCACTATTTAAGTTTGAGGACAGGCCCCAAGCTTCCACCAAACAAACCAAGTCTGTAATTAGAGCTATATTACTTGGTTGCTGGTGCCACTGACAGATGCTGCTGAGAGTTTCAGAAAAATGRAGTCTGGAAGGTTTCCGTTGCTTTTGGCACACATGGAGGTCACCTTCATTCTGAATCATTTCAGAGTAGACGTTACAAGTATCCAGATGTCCCACACAATAATTACAAGAATGAAGAAATATTCAGTGTATACATTCTATTCCTTCAAGAAACATGTTGAGTGGCTAAWGTGAAATGAACCTTAAGGGATGGGTGTTTTGTTGAGCTATGTTTGTGCTCTGTGATAGAACAGGCATGAGCTTTAAATTTTTATTTGTGCTAGAAATGCACATTATTTTACCAACATAATATTTTCTAGCAAATCAAAATCCTTTGACTGATTTATTGAATAAAATAATTACCAGTTGTTTTCTGCATCATGATAAAGCTGGGGCTGTCATTTAAACAACCTTAGGGATCAGGTCTTATTTTCCAAGAATACAGGGATGGGGGACTGATAGCATTTACCTAAAATATTCCATTGATTGTGATGGCACAGAATAAGTAAATATACAGCTTTTGGAGCATGTCAGAGGGAAATGGTATCGAGTACAGATCTTAGAAACTGAAGAGTTCATTAAGTGTCATTTTTATCATGTGACAAAATAAATCAGAAAAACAGTTATTTTTGGATCAAAGTTTCAGATGTTTCAGCCTGTGGTTGAGTGGCTCCATCACTGTAGATATGGCTACATCCTCATGGTGTGTATGTATGGTGGATGAAACTGCTCACCATTTGAGAGCAGGAAAGCAAAGGGGAGGTAAGTGTAAATGTCTGTAAATGAGACCATTCAAAAGGATTCTCCTAATAACTTTGTCAACTAGGCTTCACTGTCTGCTAGCCAATTCACCCATGTACTTACTAGTGGGTTAGGAAGTCAGCACCTTCAACACCTAATCATTCAATGGCTTCAGTAGAAACACGGGCTGAGAACTCAGCTCTCACAATGGCCATTTTTGTAAAATGCTTTAGAACCAAACCAAAAGGAGATTGTTTATTAGGAAGAAGTCTTGTAATGTGAGTGAAAATCTGTTGTAAAATTTTTAATGTGGTTGAGTAGGAAAACGATATTTTGAGACTGAAGATACAGACTTAGAGATTGCTCACAGTAAAAGAAAATTTGAGATTGTCTCTAACTCTTGAGTAAGAGTTCAGGAGACACTATGCAAAACAAAGAAATTAAGCAAAGGAAAGTGCGAGTGCGTTACTTCACTATGCCTGTGAAAGGTCACCATGAACAAGGCAACATATAAATAGAGTTTAATTGGGAGCTTCCTTACAGTTTCAGAGAGAGAGGCCATGACCAGTATGGTAGGAAGCATGACAACAGGCAGACAGGCATGGCACTAAGATCTTACAAGATCCGCAAGCATGAAGGAGAGAGAGAGAGAGAGAGAGAGAGAGAGAGAGAGAGAGAAAGAGAGAGAGAGAGAGAGCTATTAGAATAGTGTGAGCTTTTTGAATCTTCAAAGACCTCTCCTGGTGACACACCTCCTCCAACAAGAGCACGCCTATTAATCCTTCTACACTCTTAAAACATCGTGGATCTAGCATGCAAATATATGAGCTTATTGGTGAACACTACAGCCCCATAGGAGGAACAAAAATATGAACCAACCAGTACCCCCAGAGTGCCCAGGGCCTAAATCCCCAACCAAAAAGCACACATGGAGGAACCCATGGCTCCAGCTACATCTGTAGCAGAGAATGACCTTTTCAGACATCAATGAGAGGAGAGACTTGGGAAGGCTCAATGCCCCATTGCAGGGGAATGCCAGGACAGGAAAGTGGGAGTGGGTGGATTGGTGAACAGGGGGAGGGGGATGGAATATGGGGTTCTCATAGGGGAAATGAGGAAAAGGGATAACATTTGAAAGGTAAATAAAGTAAATATCTAATCAAAAAAGAAAGTCTTTTCCATATTTATTTTTCCAGGAATGGGGACACTTGAGCATAGAGAAGAAAGAAGATTTTAATTGGCATGTGTATTGACAGGAAACAAAGTGGAACTAGGTTGATTGACTGATGTTAGGACTGGAAATGAAATGAGATATAGGACATATCGTGRAGGTATATTGAACTAGAGTTTATACTATGTTAAATGAGAGATAATAGTCAAAGCACAGCATTTCCAACAATTTCTGAGCTAAGGAGGTATGAGACACAAGAATGCATAAATGATAGATAGCATTAAGGAGGGAAAAAGAGGAACTGTGGAGTCAAACTCAGGCTTGTGACTCTGGAAAGGCTGCAGAGTAGATGAAGACATAACTACAGAGATTAGAATTTGATCCATACGAAAATTGATTCAGGCAGTTCTAGAAACAGAAAATTATCACATTAAAGAAGTGTAGAGAAAAGCAGCATATTGGGTCTGGAAAATGACTCAGCAGTTAAGAGCACATTCTACTTTCACAGAGGACCATAGTTTGTTCCTAGGTTCCTTGTTGGGCAGCTCACAATTCTCTGTCATTCTGTCCCCAGGGGACTCTGATGCCTCTGCCTTCTGTAGGAACCTACACTTAAGTGCACATATCTAAGCACAGAAGTATACCTGTATGCATAAAATTAAGTAATCAATATTTTATTGGATATATTATTTATTTACATTTCATATGTTATCCCCTTTCCCAGTTTGCTCCCTCCTGGATAGCTCCTATCCTATCCTGTCTCCCCCTACTTCTATGAGGGTGTTCTTCCACCTACCCCCCACTCACCTCCCTGGCCTCGATTTGCATACACTGGGGCATCTATCTAGGACCAAGGACCTCCTCCCATTGATGCCTGACATTCCTTTGCTAGAAAAACATCTGGAGCCATGTATACCACTTAGTTTACACACCTTGGCTTAGTCCCTGGGAGCTCTGGGGGGGTCTGTTTGGTTGATATCATTGTTCTTCCTATGAGTTTGCAATAATTTTAAATAAATAAAAATGTAAAGAAACATACCAATTTCAGAGTGTAAATAAGTTATATGATAATATTCATGAGATTGTTATACTATTTTACTTTAATTTAGATTAGGCACTAGAATTTGGGATTGTTGATTAAATTAAGTTTTAAAATGCCTAATTTGTATTTTAAGATTTTTCTTATTTCCCTTTTCCCCATGTAATACCACTTAGAGAACAGAGTGTAGAGAAAGTGGTGTCTGGTAACGTACTGTGTGTGAGGGCCTGCCAGATGGCAAGTCTGATGTTCAAACATAGTCCGCCATAAGTCTGCGGCTCATAAATGTATTGGATGTGCAGTGACAAGAGTAGAGACTTGCTTTGTACAGAAATAGCAACAGCCATGTAGGGAGCTCTGGTCCCCTTAGAACAATGAGAGTAAGACATCGATGGTGGACATTTGAAGAATGTTTATATTAACACACATAAAATAATAGGCTTATATTAGCATGGTAGAGTTGATGGTGTATTCCATTCCAAAGGATAATAGACCAGAAAGTCCATAAAATTTGGACTCAGTGTCAGTCAAAAGAGGCCCAATCCAAAGTCAGTTGGAATTAAAATTCTTCTTTTCTATACTTTCTTAGTATTTTTAACAGAGGTCAAGGTATTATATCTATAATAATAATAATAATAATAATAATAATAATAATAATAATAATCCAGTCTTCTTAAATTATACTTTTAATGTACATAAATATCATATATGTACTATACATAGCTCTAGCTCTAAAGATATTTATATTTTACTAGTAAGTCAATAAAATCAAATAACAAGAATTCTATCTTTATGCTGCCTTTGTCTGTCTTTTTTCTTTTAACTGAAGGTTATAGAAGTTACAGTTTTCTACGTTTTCATTCTATGAGGGGCTATTTTAAGATGTCTCTCTTTGACCATGGCTGTGATGTTCTAGGTTATTTTTAGAGTAAACTCTAAAATGCAAATGTTCTCTAAGTGGTACAAAAGTTGCTCTTTGAGATGTTTGTAATGATTCACTTTTCTCTAACATGTAAAATAATTCAAAGATCTTTGTAGAAAGCTCTATAATATTTATCATTTTGAAAGCTCAATTGACTATGTCTCAACTGACTTGATATTATGCCATGTTCTTCAGTGATGGAAAATTTTAACTAATAACTTTTCAGGCAGTTTTTGTAGTTTCCGGTCCTAGAAATAATATATGGAATACTGTGAACCTTATCCATTTTAGAAAGTTAATTCAATTAATTGTCTAGACCTGGCACATAAGAATCATATTTAGATTATCCTGAGGCTTACTCTACCACAAACTCCCTATTTCATTAAACTTGTTAAAACAATAGATTCACAAATAAAGGTGCTAAATGTGTCACATGAATTGGAACAGGAGCACATCAAGAGCAGAACAGTGTCTGATTCAAAACCATTTCACAAATTCTGAAAACATGTAGAATGCTTTAAAGTCATTGGTTGAGTGAATGAAAGAGCATGTCTTCTTTGTCTGTAGCTCTAATTTTACGTGAATCACAGTGTATTATTCAAGGATCTTCAATGAAATAGAAACGGTGGATAACTGGAGTCATAAGGGATTCAGTGAGTTGCATAGGGGGGCTGACTATGTCCAAATTGAATGGTGGAAGTAGGTGATAGGGACATGGAGTAGCTGGTGGTATCTTCCATTCCGAAGGCTAACAGACTAGGGCAAACAATGAAAGCTGGTTCTACACCTTAGTAACAAGAGTACCAATGCAGAGTTAGTCAGGAAATTATAATTGCCCTTTACTAAGCAGGATGGTCAGACCTAATTCTGCTAAAGAATTAACCTGACTGGGCAAGGCCTGTTCACATCAGAAAGGATTGCATGTTTCACTGGGTATGCTGATTTAAATGTAAAGCAATCCAAAGACACTTTTCAAGATGTACCTAGAGCATGCTTGATTAAGTACCTTGGTACCCTGTGGTCCAGTCAGGTTGACACATAAAATTATCCCATATATATATATATACATATATATGTATATATATACATATATATGAATGTACAATTAACAGGGTATTGTACATATTGCTATTTTAGCCTGTGAGCATATTTTGAAAAAAAAAATATTAAAAACAGTTGAAACAATTTCTTTTGTTTATATTAGATCTTGCTATAATATACTCTGGTAGATATTTTGTTAGTGTGAGCACAGCTTAGACCATCCATGAAAGAACTTATTTTATACAAAATATTTTTTCTCTAAAATAAGGCATATGTGATGCCCAACTTGTTTTGAAATGCATTTTCATTTATAGTTAATCTAAATGGATACTTTCCCACTTTATCGACTCTACTCCATATATACTGGTGCTTTTATGACTACGTGCCTGGTTGTGTCTAATTAAAATATTGTATGTTTAGTAGCTTAATAATGTGTGAGGTGTGCCTGCTGATTCAAAATAGTATGAAGCCTTTGCAAAGCCAGGCTGCCACACAATTATCCATCAGCAGTAAACAGTTCGCCTTTTAATGGCAGAGGCAGCTTAGAAGTTCTTTTAGAATAGAGACAATTTTTTTCCATTTGGAGAATTGCCTTTGTTCTTTTTTCCAAAAAGGAAGTTTTGTCCTAGGTAATAATCATTTAAGGCTTGTTAGGAGAACTGCTGTATTTAAAAATGTGGAGGAGGTAGCATATTAACTAGTTCATAGTAACAAAATGGCATTCATCTGCTGTCCTTTTCTTTTTTTTATTGGATATATTCTTTATTTACATTTCATTTCCCTTTTCCTGGTTCCCTGACTTGTTGTTGTTATTGTTGCTGTTGTTGCTGCTGTTGTTGTGATAAGAGTTGTTTGCTATGTAGCCTTGAATGACATGGAACTTGCAATTATAGCCCAGATTTAACTCAAACTCAAGGCAGTCCTTCTCTCTCCAAAGAACAGGGATTACAAGCATGCCTCACGGTGTGCATCTTTTTTTTTGTCAAAATAATAAAAAAATAGGCCATTTAGTTAGTAAATGTGTAGCACACAATACAGAATTAATATTGCCTTTCTTACTTTTTATTTTTACATCTGATGCTGTGTTGAGTTGAGTTCAAATGCAAATCAACCATTAAAACACCATCACTTATTTTATATGTGTGTGCCCATTTGTCCATAAGTACACTGTGTGCATGCAGTGTCTGCAGAGGCCAGACACGGCGTCAGGATTCCTAGAACTGCAGTTAGAGGAGGTTGTGAGCCGTCAGCTGTATATTCTCGGAACCCAGTGTGGGTCACGTGCAAGAGCAGCAMGTTCTCTTAACAGCTCAGCCATCTTTCCAGCCCTTATATTTTTTCTTTTATTTGTTTAATTAGTTGTGGTGTCTTCTAATGTTATGATACTAAATGTGGAATCTCAAATTCATACTTGTGTTTTAAATATTGTGACTTCACATAGGGCCAAGCAATAAAAATAATAAGATTAACAGCTAGTTTGTTGATCACAGTTGTTCAAAGAGTTTAAAAAAAAATCATCTCCTGCCTCAAGTCTATCTCAGCTACTACTGGTCCATTTCTGAACACGATCCACTGTCCACTTCATAATTTGTCACCTTCCTGAATTGTTATAATCTCATTGACCCAGAGAAATAAAAGAATGATCTGATAAAAGTGCCCATGTGCACTGTGTATCAAGCTGAAGGGCTCTCCCATCTTCTGAACTTGTTCTTCATCAGGATGTCTTAAGGCCTGTAACAACAGCAGTGACACTGGCCTGCTTCTTTGCCTTGTTTCTCTCATCTCTGATCCTCCCCCTCTCTCTTTCAAGGGTAGGATGAAGAAGAGAGAACAAAAATATGGGTGTAAAGCTCATCTCTCCAGCTCTTCTAAGTTGTACTCGTATCCTCCCAAGTAAGGCATTTATACACCGTTTGTGTTATAGGCTCTATTCACGTGTTCTTCAGAGCCAGTGGAACATCCGCATCCCCTTCTATACTGCCACACTTACAGGAGCACCTGGCTCTCAGTCTGAGCCCTTATTGTTTCCCTATCAGCATCTGCCCACTGCACACCACTGC
>BDUI01002676.1:58814-69604 GCA_002335545.1 Apodemus speciosus | reverse complement strand
TCAGTTTCTGTTGTTATATCTCCCTTTTCATTTCTAATTTTGTTAATTTGGATACTGTCTCTGTGCCCTTTGGTAAGTCTGGGTAAGGGTTTATCTGCTTCTAATTTTTTAGGGGTTATTGGATAGTTTAGATCATTTATCTGATCCTAGTTTTACTTTGGTACCTGGTACCTGTCTAGAAAATTGTCCATTTCATCAGGATTTCCAACTTTTATTGATTATAGGCTTTTGTAGTAGGATATTATGATTTTTTTGGATTTCCTCAGTATCTGTTATTTCTCCCTTTTCATTTCTGATTTTGCTCATTTGGATACTATCTCTTTGCCTTCTGGTTAGTTTGGCTAAGGGTTTATTTATCTTGTTGTTTTTTTTTTTTTTTCCAAAGAACCAGCTCCTGGGTTGGTTGATTCTTTGTAAAGTATTTTGTGTTTCTACTTGGTTGATTTCAGCCCTGAGTTTGATTATTTCCTGCCATCTACTCCTCTTGGGTGTATTTGCTTCTTTTTGTTCTAGAGTCTTCAGCTGTTCTGTTAAGCTGTTTTTGTATGCTCTTTCAAGTTTCTTTTTGGAGTTTTCCTCTTAGCACTTCTTTCATTGTGTCCCATAAGTTTGGGTATGTTGTGCCTTCATTTTCATTAAATCCTAAAAAGTCTTTAATTTCTTTTGTTATTTCTTCCTTTACCAAGTTATTGAGTAGAGTATTGTTCAGTTTCCATGTGAATGTGGGCTTTCTGTTGTTTTTGTTGTTATTGAAGACCAGCTTTAGTCCGTGGTGATCTGATAGAGTGCATGGGATTATTTCAATCTTCTAATATCTGCTGAAGTCTGTTTTGTGACCGAGTATATGGTCAGTTATGGAAAAGGTACTGTGAGGTTCTGAGAAGAAGGTATATTCTTTTATTTAGGATAAAATTGTTCTATAGATATCTGTTAAATCCATTTGGTTCATAACTTCTGTTAGTTTCACTGTTTTTCTGTTTAGTTTGTGTTTCCCTGATCTGTCCAATGATGAGAGTGGGTTGTTGAAGTCTCCCACTAATTTTTGTGTGGGGTACAATGTGCGCTCTGAGCTTTAGTAAAGTTTCTTTTATGAATATTAGTGCCTTTGTATTTGGAGAATATATATTCAGAATTGAGAGTTCATCTTGGTGGATTTTTCCTTTGATGAGTATGAGTTGTCCTTTTTTATCTTTTTTTATTACTTTAGGTTGAAAGTTGATTTTATTTGATATTAGGATAGCCACACCAGCTTGTTTCTTGGGACCATTTGGTTGGAAAATTGTTTTCTATTCTGTTACTCTGACGTAGTGCCTGTCTTTGTGCCTGAGGTGGGTTTCCTGTATGCAGCAAAATGGTGGGTCCTGCTTATGTAYCCAGTTTGTTAGTCTATGTCTTTTCATTGGAGAATTGAGTCCATTGATATTAAGAGATATTAAGGAGAAGTGATTGTTGCCTCCTGTTATTTTTGTTATTAGAGGTGGAGTTATGTTTGTGTGTCTCTCTTCTTTTTGGTTTGTTAAAAAAAAAAGATTAATTTCTTGCTTTTTCTAGTGTGTAGTTTCCCTCCTTTTGTTGGAGTTTTCCATTCATTATCCTTTGAAGGGCTGGATTTGTGGAAAGATATTGCGAAAAAATTTTTGTCACTCCTTGTTTTCTCTGTCTATGGTAATTGAGAGATTTGCTGGCTATAGTGGCCTGGGTTGGCATTTGTGTTCTCTTAGGGTCTGTATGACATCTGCCCAGGATTTTCTGGCTTTTATGGTCTCTAGTGAGAAGTCTGGTGTAATTCTGATAGGTCTACCTTTATATGTTACTTGACCTTTTCCCTTACTGCTTTTAATATTCTTTCTTTGTTTGGTGCATTTGGTGTTTTAATTATTATATGACAGGAGGAAATTCTTTTCTGGTCAAATCTATTTGGAGTTCTGTAGAGTTCTTGTATGTTCATGGGCATCTCTGTCTTTACATTAGGGTTTCTTCTATAATTTTGTTGAAGTCCTTTACTGGTCCTTTAAGTTGGAAATATTCACTGTCTTCTATACATATAATCCTTAGATTTGATCTTCTCATTTTGTCCTGGATTTCCTGGATGTTTTGGGTCAGGAGCTTTTTGCATTTTGCATTTTCTTTGACTGTTGTGTCAGTGCTTTCTATGGTATCTTCTGCATCTCAGATTTTCTCTTCTAACTCTTGTATTCTGTTGTTGATGCTTGTATCAATGACTCCTGACTTCTTTCCTAGGTTTTCTATGTCCAGAGTTGTCTCCTTTTRTGATTTCTTTGTTGTTTCTACCTCTATTTTTAGATCCTGGATGGTTTTGTTCAATTCCTTCACCTGTTTGGTTGTGCTTTCCTGTAATTCTTTAAGGGCTTCTACTTGTTTACCTGTGTTCTCCTGTATTTCTTTAAGGAAGTTATTTATGAGCTCCTTCTTGAAGCCCTCTATCAGCATAATGAGCTGTGATTTTAAACTAAATCTAGCTTTTCCAGTGTGTTGGCGTATCTAGGACTTGCTGTTGTCAAGAACTGGGTTCAGATGGTGCTATGTTGCCTTGATTTCTGTTGGTGACATTCCTACATTTGCCTTTTGCCATCTGGTTATCTCTGGTGTTAGTTGGTCCTGCTGACTCTAGCTGGTGCTTGTCCCTCCTGTGGGCCTGCATGCCTGTCTTAGCACCCCTGGGTGACTGGCTCTCCCCTTGCACAGAGTGCTGTGGCACTGCCCAGCTCCTGAGTACAGGTTGGTCCCTGGCGGACCCTGTCCCAGCTGTTTTGGCACTCTGGTGTTCCCTGTGCTCCTGGCTGTACCTGCTGGCTCAGTCTCAGGAGAGAAGATGGCCCAATAAGATGCTTCTAACTAGAGAAAATGGGGCGGTGCATTGGCTCAGAGTGTATTAGTCCCTAGGAGCTGGCCTTCATGAACTGAGCAGTACCATTTGAATTCAGTACTAGTACTGATTAATTCTGTGATTCAGGGCAGGGCTTTCCCACCCCAATTTTTTACTTTCCTTGTGATTTTGTCAGGGATAATAATAGCACTTTATTACTATGTTTGTTGGGACTAAAGGATCCAGTATATTAAACCCACTAAAAAGTGAGATGTCAAATGACCAAGTCGTTATTAGTGAATGATTGTGATGCATTTTTGGAGTCTCGAGAATAAACAATGTAGACAGACAAAGGGGCAAGGGAGGCTGTCTGAGCAGACAAGTGGAACATGAACAATGGTGTTAAAATGCAAATTACTGACAGGTCAAACGCATGGGGAATTGAATAAACAAATGCAACATAAAATATTCCATTGGTATTCTAAATTAGACCAGTTATCAGATTTTGAGAAAATGAAAAGCTTTCTAATGAGTACATAATGAAATATTACAAAAGGATACAGAGAGTTATACATGAGTMCTGTACTTTAGTTATGAAACCCATTTTTGCACACACTAAGATTGAACAAACTAGTGATGATAATCTAAGTATAAAGCCATGCATTGACACTGACAGGGAAAGTTACAAATAAGAAAAAAGAAAGGCTGAATCTGATCACCCTGCGGTGTTCTAGTGGTGTCATTATGCTAGTAGATATTCCCAACCCACTGTGTGCACACAGAGGTAAGTCCAGATGCAGAAGTGAATAGAAATGGCTGTACATTTACTAGTAAACTAACCTTGTGTACTAAAAAGGGATTGAAGCAGCTTTTTGATGGTGGTAATGAGCACACATAGTAGGTAGATCTTGGCTTATAAATAACATTTGGAAGGAAGGAAGAGATGGAAAGARGATAGCTAGCTGGGAGGGAGTGCAGAAAGGTGAGTGTCTAGTTACTTGCCAAGGTGAGAAGATGGGCCTTTGGGCAGTGGACAAAAGCAAGCACCAAAATATAATAACAGTGTCTCAATGGGCACAGCAAACAACCAGAAAAAATAAAACCTCCCTGTATTCAATACCATCAAAATTTGAGAGAAAACATAAAAAATATTTTTATTATATCTTAGAATGAAATTAATCATTACCTGCATGTTAGACATACATTGAATAAAGTCTATGGGAAATAGATACCTACTCATCTTGAAAGAAATTGCCATTCCATCACGATATTAATATGTCACCATTGGGGGTTGAAGTGGTAAGCAGAAGTTTGAGGGAAGATTCAATATTCTATTTTGATCTTGCAAATGTTTTCCAATGTCTTCAAAAGAAAAGGACTGAATAATTGCCCTTCTGTAATCCATTCTTTTCTTTTGCCAGTCTGTTTTTTTTTTCCAGATTTTTTCATTTCTTAGTTTTATTTTGAGAGAATCTATCCTTTAGGGTTTTCTCTGCTTCTTCTCTCAACTTTATTTATGGCAGTATTGAGTACAGTGGGTATTGGGAGTGTTTCAGAGTCTTGTTTTGTTTTAGCTACTATCCTTTCTCTGTTCACAGCAGCTTGGAACTAAATAGTGGTTGTAACTTCATTCCTGAAATTGACTGGTCACAAGGCCCCTTTTAKTGCTAAAAAAGATTGTCTTGATACCACCAACTTCGAGACAAAACTGTTACATTTCATAAGTCTACACTGATGTAGCTTATCTAGAAATTGCATTAGAGCTATTTAGAAGAAGTTTTCTTACAAAATGCTATTACACTTAAACTACCTGTCCMTCTGAAGAGATGCAGATTTGACTCATGTTCCATGAAAGTGTTTGGACTTAGCATGTGTTTATAAAAGTTCATGTTCGGTTTTTAATGTTTTAAGTTAGTAATTGCTTCTGAAAACATGGCTGTAAGATGTGGGAATGAATGGGAAGCCACTAACTCTTGAGTGAACTAAAGCTATAGGAGAGTATAGTAAGTATTTGGAACAGCATATTTTAACTCATAAATAGCACCAGTTTTAAAAAGCTTTCATATAGTGGTATTTGCTATATTTCTTATATGGTCCTTGCTATTAAACACTGTTGAAATTATGCCTCTAAACTCAGATTTACTCGAATTAACTCTTAGTATATTATTGATTTCCCTGACTTTCAGGGTGCAAGAGTTCAGAACACAGCTAAGAACTTGGGGGTTAGAGACCGGACTCCTCAGTCAGCTCCAAGGTAAGTGTGAAGCATCTACCCCTTATCTGAGGGCTCGATGACTTCTGGCAGAGTCAGTAGTGGCCAGGTATCTGCTCTAGTCTATGCCCAGTATCACACTGACACTAACTGTAAGCTCACTCTGGAAAACACAAAATGGTGAAGTCTGATGTGAGGCCAATGAATGATTTCAGAAAGAAACAGACATTATTTTATTTTGAAAGTGAATTTTAAAAAAATAAAGTTTACAGAAAATTTAACTCAAAAATGTAAGTAACGTGTGTCAAGTGCCCATCTAGCCTTCCCACAGCTCCTCTGAGATTGTTATGTTCTTGCCTCTACTGTTATGGAAAACTCCTATTAAACTCTGAAACCCCATTTTCATGTAATCTTCTGCTTTGAGTCTTGGTTGAGTAGCTCTTGTCACACTTCCTGGCATCCTGGGTGTCACATGATAATGCCCCTTTCTATATTATGTTGCCATGTATCGAGGGTTTTAAGCCAAATATGAGTTCTCAGGATCAAAGAATATACATTCATTTTATCAGTGACTACATAKTAGACTTCAAATGTTTAAATTTATTTTAAGACCATGTGAATGAATGAATAAATGAGTGAATGGATAGGTGGATGGTTGGATTAATCATAGAGCTGTTTGTTGGTTATATCAAATATTCACAGTTGAATAATTATAAGAAAGGACTCTAAACCTATATTTAAAGTGGATAAACATAGAAAACTGCTTTCCATTTGATTTCTATGATTAGGGTAAGCTGTCATCTATCTTGAAGTGGGGCAAGGTTAAATAATTTCTTAGACATTTAATCATGATTACATGTTTGCATTTTAACAAAAAAGTAGGCCTCTCAAATGCTGTCTCAGGTAAGATGTTCTTTGTTTCTGTTTATAACATGGCAAGCAGAAAGAGGAAGGCAACTACAGCCATTTGTGAAGTTATACTTCATGTTGATAACCTACATGGGAGGTTTGAGTGCTTGTGAAAGAGAAACCATGTTTCCCCAGTGAAAATGGATAGGACTACCACTTAGTGGCTACATTTATTTCCAGTGCTGACTCCTAACTCTATATAATGGTTAGACTTGAGGTTTCTATTCTTTAGGAATCATTTCACAAAAAACATTCTCTCCAGCACCGTGAGCAGACACGGGATATTTGTATAATAGACCCACTGAAGTGTTCAAATTCCAATAAGAAAACAAGGTAATAGCTTTGCAAGGCATTTTTCAGCTAGAGCCATTGAACACTAATGAACAGCAGGGTTGAGATAAAACTTCAGCACCCGATCAATAAGCCAATACTCCTGCTGAACATAAGACAACAAACTAATGATAAACTAAGCTTTTTCTCTATTGAATTATCTTTAAAACACTTGAGATGAAACATAATAAAATGAACCAGCTATAAAACTGATACGTTGTACAACGGACTAACAAGAGAGAAATAAAAATCATTTTAAATTTTTATTTACTATTTCACTCGTTCTGTAGATATTTACTGAGTGAATGCCATGTGTTTTGCTGTTGCCCCAGGGAGAATAGCAGCTCAGTAAAGAAGTGACTGGCCCTGAAGGATCAATGTGTGGCTGGGCACATAACTCCGTGTGCTAGCACCTTTGCCTAGAAAGCACAAGGGCCAGGATCTGATTCCCAGCAAGCAAGAGACAGGGAAGAAGGGAGGGAAAGGAAGGAATAGGGAGGGATGGGGAGGGAAGAGGGAGGGAGGAAGGGAATAAAGGAGGAAGAAAAGAGGAGAGGAAAGAGAGGAGAGGTAAGATGGGGGGAGAGCAGCAGTGTGTGGATACTGGGAATATAGAGGCTCATGGGGCATAGGATCCCTCCTGACAGGATCCAGCACTTCTCTCAAAAACAGTAAGCTGGAAGACACATTTGGTATTCAGAACCAAACTACCCATTGGCTAAGCTGGCAAACTATTTCTGGAAGATTCATTCTTGGAGCTTTAGGGAGCTGTGTCTACCTGCAAGTTTATTTATTTCAAACCTCCCAACCTAACTCTGTCATAGTGTTCCTAACATACTCTTAGTTTACTTATTATTACTGGTGTTCACTCAGCAAACATCTACTGATACATATTGRCTTTCTGTTGGGTATCTTGGAGAGTCAGACCTTTTGGTAAAAGCAGGATGAAAAGATTCCCCAGCCTCTGTGACAAACAGGTGAGTGTGGTTAAGGATGCTAAAGAGTGGGCCTGTAGATAGAGGCAGAAGTGGCCATGATCATCACAAAGGAAGAATGGGTTGAATAATTCATGGAATCTCCAAGGACTGAAGTTTAATAATTTTACAATGGTTGGTTGTCAGTGGTTGCTAGGGAAAGCCTACTCCTGGTGGGTTGGTTTCCTGAACATCTCTGTTACTCTACACTAGCAGTTCATCTGATATTTTTAGGAACAGCCTTTGTCAATAAGATTCAAGACAGATTTAAAAAACAACAACAATAAAAACCTATGTGTTCAAGGAGCTTTCATCCCAGCAGACTAAGGTAGACAAAGTCTGTGTATGCATGTGAGGTGCCACCGAAATGACTCATGGTTGGAGGCAGTTCTACCTGGCTCAGGCCTTACGGCACTAACGATGTCAGATTACCATGTGAGGCACACTGGCCTTATCTCTGTTATATCATTTGAAACAATTGTGCTATGAGAGTTTCACTCCCTTTGTGTAATTTAGAGGTAGCAAACATCAGTTGTTGGAACAGGAAGAAGGGAAGAGTTCCAGTTCTGGTTCTCCATATGACCTTTTGTAGTAATGTGTGGTTTCTTGTGTTCATGCATGCATGTATGCTTGTGTATGTGCATGTGTGCATTTGTATATGTGTGTGTGTGTGTGTGTGTGAAGCAAAAACAGGTTCCAAAATCTTCATACATACAAATATATACATATATACTTACAAACAGACAGACACGTAGATATATATGCATTCACATATAGGATGGGTAGAACATAGTGCCAACAAGCAAGCTCAAAGTATTTCACATATACATATATACACATACACACACAAACACACAGTTGTTGGATAGAGCAAGCTCCAACACACATTTTACTTTTTCTTCCAGAGCTTATACATCCCAGTACAATCTTTCAAGCAGTATAGAATTACAATGTGATTACATTCAACTTTTCATCTAGTGAATGACTATGAAAAAATGTTACCCAATACCTTTACTAGGAAAAACATCAGGTAATACAGATAAAGAAAACAAATTATCCCCTAAGAACCTATGTATATTTGTAACTGAGAAACTTGATATAGACTAACAAAATGTAAGCAGGCAAGGTAATTCTCTCAGCCAGTTCTCTTACTGGCAGACAGCAATTTGTCATTACAAAGAGAGGATTAATTGTTTTATTTATCTTAAGAAGGAATTTTATAAAAATGTCAAAAGAATCAAAATTCTAAACTTTTATATAAGTAACAATCAATCATATCTACTTTAAATCCTCAGAATGCATATCTTCTACTCATCAGCATTTTTCAAAAAAAGCATATCAGGAAGCTGAGGGCAAAAACTGCGTGTAAGAAATCAATCATCACCAGTCCAGTCTCAGTGAGAGTCATGTCAGCCAGCGCTACCATTGTTCTTGTTCCTTGACCTTAAAAAATCCCTGGCTTAACTCATAATGTGCCTTTCTGAACTTCAAATTATTCCCTAAGATGTTCTACATCAGAACTTGTAGCAAAAAGGTCTTAACCTAGCTTCACTAACAATTTTACTTTTCCAAATGCTTTCTAAGGTTGGGAGTCATCACTGACAATCTACATCTCTAAATTCTTTCCTAGGGTGGTGATAGAATCATAAATCTGCTTCAGCAACAATGCCTGAAAGCTTTCTTAGTGTGAGTGCCAGTACTTCCCAGTGAAGGGCTGCAAACTCTCTTAGAGTTTTCATACAATTCTTAGATTAACAGGGATATGAGGGCAGCATGTGGAGCAGAACTCCATAATAGCGTGAAGTCCTCAGGACATGGAGTCCTCCAGGCCATGTCTATGCGAACCACACCCATCATGGCTGTGCTAACCAACGGGGCACATACCGTGAGTTCTAAAGCTGTTTGCCATTCCTCCTGCATGGCTCTTCACATTTTCCTATCTGAAATACTAATTTCTCATCTGTCAGTTGGGAGACGTGCCCTGAGAAACAGTATATTTTAAACTATGGGGAACGCATTTATTCTATAGCCCTGATTAGCAAATGTAGGAGTGTAAGGACAGTGATGTTTGAAAACTCTGCTAGATGCAGTAATATCAACCCAACAAGGAAGAAGAGAAAGAGGTGCCAGGACAGCATGTGCTTATGCAGGGCCTGTGGGATAATAGCTCCACATGCTGGGCCAGCAATCCCCCCCCACACACACCAATAATTTAATTTCCAAAAGCAAAAGCCATGGTGCAGGCTTAGAGTCCAGCTCCTTACCTACTTCACTTCCAAAATTCATCAGCAGGTGCTAAATTCCCAGGGCTGTCAAGTTTCCATTAGGTGTGTACCTGAACTCAGATAACCCTGAGTCATTTCCAAGAAGCCTTAAGAAACAGAAGCTTCCCAGATCTGCAGTAGCCAAAGCTATTATTGCATTTGGTGACCACAGGGAGTAGCCTTTGCTCCAATTTGCAAGGCAGACATTTCAAAGATTCATCTCTCTGCTAGCATTAGTCACACTGGGCACAAACTTGTAGAATAAGGTAATAGAATGTGAGAGGCACGAGTTCTCCACCCACCTCCCGTCTCTGTCCTTCGCGCTCTTGGGCCTTTGTGCCTTGTCACTCACCTAGCAGAACTGCCACAGAAATAGGATAGAAATTGAGAGAGAAAAGAACCTTCTGATTGTTCTGTTTCCCCAGCCCCAGGAGACAGTTTGAAGCATCATCTTGTACTTTAGCTGCAGAAGAATCTTCAAACTACATCAACCCAATTTAATGTGTTCTCTTTTTTAGGAAGGACAAAACAAGCTTTTTAGTATTCTCTTCCTCTGTGGAGATAACCTATGGTSCATAAGCCACTTTTCAAACACGAAGTACATTTTTCAAACCTCCAAAGACAGTAACTTTTGGCTTCCAGACCAATAAASTTCATCTTATTAACCAGACTTACAATTTGGGCTTAAATCATCCTCATTTCTCTCTACTGGTTTAGAATTAGTATAGTATTTTGTGTCTCAGACAGAGGAAATTTATAGTTTTCTAAAGTGACTAGCAAAGCTTTTAGGTTCTGTTCAACTTACTGTGCAAACTGGAGTAAATCTCCTTGGCTACCTGTATTAGAATCTCTTTCAAAAAGCTGTAAGATTGGGGTGTTCAGAGAAGGAGAGTGGATTAGTGGTAGAGCACATGCTTAGCAAGTATGAAAGCCCTTGATTCAATCCTCTGCACCCATAAATGCCACTCACAAAACGCATGAGCACTCACACACACACACACACACACATGCACATATGCTTATACACACACTCACACTCACATTCTGTATTTGAGACACGAGCCTAATGTACACAGTAGGTCAAGCGTAGACTTAATTTTTCTTAAAGGAAATAGATAGAGTCCAAAACCCACATATTTTTCCTCAGCCTCTCATCTGTAGATCAGTGGCTCTCAACCTATGAGTCCCAACATTTTGGGGGTGTCACATAGTGGATATCATGCATCAGATATTTACGCCATAATTCATAACAGTAGCCAAATTTTAGTTATAAA
>BDUI01002676.1:39570-52491 GCA_002335545.1 Apodemus speciosus | reverse complement strand
TAAGCCATTGGTGGCTCACAGTACTGGGAGAGTCAGTAGGATTGCCAGGAGGTCAAGGGCAGCTTGAGCTACATAGGAATGTGAGGCCAGCCTGAACTACATTGTGAGACATGGCCTATGAAGGAAACAAAGATACTACAGTGCATGTTACATGGGGTTGGCACTATTTCTTGCTCTATTGATTTTAACTTTGAATAGCTCAATTCAGAATGAAATGAAGTTGATCCTATGCTACCTTTAACAGTGAGAGAAGTCAATAAGAAAGAAATTCAAGAGGACGTATTAGCTAACTTAAGCAAACAACGTCCTGTAATGAGCACATAGATTTTATAGGAAAGTTTTTTTAAGCAAATATGTTTCTATCTCAGACTATCAAGTATTCTTATATAAGTCCAAGCATCTGTAGTCCTGGACAATATGAGTCACCACATCTAAGCAGGGGTTTCCTTAGGCATTTGGGTTTTTATAAAATCATAATATTAAAATTTCAAATAATAACATTGCTTTGTAAGTCATTTGCCCTTTTAAAAGAAATTGAAAGTAATTCTGGAAATCTACCCTAGTGGTATTACAATCAAACTATTAAAGCTTTGTATCTGACTGAACTGTTTCTAAATTTTAGGAACTTCCATTTTTAAAGTCTATTTTTATGTGAGTGTTCCTGCAAAACTGAAGTCTAATGACTCTTCCTTAAATAATTATAATTTTGTTAGCATTCTTAAGTTTCAATTAAGTAAGACACACTATACTTTTACATGTTTAAAGTTTTGTTGGAGAGCCTCAAGAAAATTTTTACTCTGAAGAACAAGTGGGGGAAATGTAAGAGGCATCTTTACCAAGAATTGCTTCAGCATAGAATTTTACAAAATGGCCACTATTTTACTAGGTGCTGTAATTCTATGTTGGTCATAGTGGTTAACACTGGGTTCAGAATCATTTGATACTTTAATGACTTGCCATTGTCACTGTTGTTAACATTCCTGTTGCTGAGCACTGCCTGGCATGTCTATTAAACATGTCTGTGCAACTCTCAGTGGTGACCTAGTGGGAAGTCTGCCTCACTCAGAACTGTTTTTTCTCTYACTGGGTTAGGTTTCTGAAGTCTGACAATTATATACAGATGTGTGTGTGTGTGTGTGTGTGTGTGTGTGTGTGTGTGTGTGTTCTCATTTAACATAAACTACTTTTTAGTTTTATGAACATTAATAGTATACATTAGATTTTGGTGTCTTCACTGTATGAAAATATGAGACATGTATTTTATGAGTGGACTATATGACATTTGCTGTAGACACCGGTGGTGGTGCCTATACCATAGGTGGACTTGTGGACTGTCCTTTGTTCACTGATGTTCTGCTATTCGTGTGACCCAGCTTGGTTTCTGTTTGGTTTGGCTTTGTTTGTCATCACTGTTTAAAATCATCTAAGATAATCAAGTTACAAAGAGGAAAGGTTTATTTTGGCTCAAAGTGTTGATGGTTCTAGTTCACAATCAACTGATGCCTGTCATGAAGTAGCAACTCATGACAGAGGAAGATAGCAGGACACAGCTACTTGCTCATTAGCAAAGCCACAACGATGAGTAAGAGACTTTGGCCCCACAGTCTTTCAGAGTAGCCTTCAACAGAAACAGGAACCACCCACTGGCCTCCATCTTCCAGACATTTTCCCACCTCCCAATAGCACTACACTGGGGACCGAGCCCTTAGCGCAGGGACCTTTGGCAGACATTCCAGGGTCCAAACTAATTCACTATTCAGTCAATCTCAAATCTGCTTTTCTGGTTTACCATTAAGAATTAGCTTACAATGGACATAATTGCTGAATTTTTGAATGGTAACTACTAGAAATACATAACAGAAATAACAAAGATTGGGTAATTAATTTTAGGTGCAGACAATGATAACTATTATCCATTGATATCCATTCAACAAATGTTTTGAAATTCACTAATAAGGCCCAACCATAATTGAGTGTATTGGATAGATTTAATTAAAAAAAGATCATCATAGTGTCTGTGTATCCCTATATATACAAAGGTCACTTGTATCTTTTACTTAAAAATTATATTATTCACAAGGTAAATATATTCTAATACCATGTATGTATTATATACTATTTAGTCAAGAATACTAAGTTGTTGAAATATTTAGAAAACATACATCTGAATTTAAATATCTAATGCCTCAAGCAAATCTGCTAGTTTCAGAAGAATATATATTTTTGTAACTGCAAGAATATGAGTAGATCATAGCTTTTGCTTAAAATATTTTTGTAAGCATTCATTTACATAGTACTCATTTTTAATAGTAAAATATCAAACTGATTCTGTAACAGTACCTGTTTTGACTATGTCTATATTTAATATTATATAATATTCAAAATTCAATGATGAATTACACCTGCGTGTATTTTTAGCCTTTTTTTCTTTGTAAAATAGTCATGTAACATAGTTTCAATCATTCCACATTTTGTGTATGGTTAAATTTGTTAAAGTTCATTATGTATTTTATATCATTTGTTTTTCCCCCACATAAAAGATTGTAATAGTAACATTATCTGATAAATGTCAACAATAATAAAACAAATGACTTAAGTTTGACTTATTGCTATTAAAGTATGAGCTTAATTTTGACTAATTCCTATTAAATTCTTACATATTTTGAAAGCAGAAAAAAATGAAGCTAAAATGCTCACCCTTTAAAAATTCACAAGCTCAGGAGGAGAAACATGCTCTATGAATGACACAGATTGATGTGTGAACTTCTGGGGAGGACACAGRAAGAGTTCAATATGGCTCACAATGTAGGAAAGCTTTGTTAGAAATCAGGTTTTGAGGGTTCTCTCCACAATCTCTCAAACCTATCTCTCAATGTTTCCATTCTTAATATGCATGAACTGTGGTCATCTTAGTTGCAGTAATTCTCAAAATCATGGAAGGATATGTGATTAGTGCACAAGCCAAGGAGCTAGCTATTAACAAAAGATATCCTCAATAATACAAAGCCAACAGTGAAAGAATAAGAAACTTGTACTTTCCATGTTCACAGAATTTAGATTCAGTCAACATCAGTGTGTGGGCTACCTACAGGACAAGTACCTACTTTTCACTAAGCTGGATATTAATAGCTAGACATACATAAATCACTATTGACTAGTTTCCCACCACGGGAGGAGAAACATTGATATCAAAAGATCTGAAGGGAGAAGGTGAGGTTGAATAAAAAGGTGCTGAGCTTGTTGGATTAATGAAAGCAGCAATGGAGGCAGCCACTTACCAGTGACAGGCTGCCTGCTCTGTGATGGAGACATGCCAGGCAAGTTTGTGGGATGGAAAGTGGTTGAGACTGGATGGGATAAATGTTTGTGGATGTGATTTGAAAAAGGTACAGATAGAAATTTAATTTTGATTTGGACATGTGGGTGTGATTGCCATATTAAAACTTCTAAACAGTGCCGTGGCATTATGAGTTGAGTAGCTGAGATATATAGCTGATGACTCATGTGAAATTATGAATTCCAAGTGGTGAATTTGAAGAGTGTGCAAACTGCTGATTGTGTTCACCAGCTCAGAAATTTCAAGATCAATTTATTGGAGGAAAAAATCAATAATTGAATTTTTATTATGTGAACATTGCTGGTGTACACCAAGATAGCCCATTTAATGTAGTTTTAAGAGAAAATAGAAGCAGTAAGCATAAGCTATGTGTTTTGAAACAAGATTCAAACATGCGTGTTCCAGAAGAGAGGTATTTACATGATATCCCCCTCCTCTTCTTTCTCCCTTCACACACAGACACGGACACACACACACACACACACACACACACACGCACGCCCTCCACGTCCTTATGAGTATTTTTAGTAATAAGTTTAAGAAACAGGAGTGTTGTGGGCTTTGGAGCATGCCTGTAATCTGGGTGCTGGGAGACGATAGGAATATAATGTGGTCAAGGTCAGCCTGGGCTCCATAGTGGGCTCAAGGCCAGCCCAGGAGACATTCCCTCAAAAACACAAAATAAGAAAACAAAAGAACTACAAAGTAAAATATGTTTTAAACGAAAAGAAAAAAGAAATGGAGGAAAAAGAACAAGTCAATTAGATTTCGTTACCAAACTCCCCATTTTTCCCAAGATTCTAGAGGACAAATAGTTGGTAAAAATTACTTATGCCATATTTCCTATAATAGAAGACATGGAAGAGTTAGTTGTTCATTGTTCCTTGGAATACAAATACTCATCAAAATATAACAAGGGGGAAACAGTCTAGAAACTTCATACATTGAAAGAGAAAGGAGTGGGCAGAGGTGCACTGCTCAAGATCCCCCCAAATTCATTGTCTAGTTCTGGGCTCACTCTTCGGTCCTGAAGAGCCTTACAGGCCTGAGAAGCATCTGACTCCTCCATGGAAATCTTTGGGAACCCCAAGACTAACCATTTTGGAATCCTGCTCCAAAATCCCATCTCAGTCTGGTCCTCCCAGGACATAGACTGCAGAGGTGAGATGTGTACAATCCCTGAACACTGTTGTCTACCTCTGGGCTCACTCTTTGGTCCCAAGAATCCTTGTAGGGACCTAAGAGTATCCTGCTTCTCTCATGGAGAACTTCAGAGATCACAAGAACTCCAAGCTTGGAATATTACCCCACTAATCTCTTGCCAGTGGGGCCCACCTGAGGCACAGCCAGCAGAATTGGGTACCCTGACCTCCATTGTCTGGTCCATGGCTCTCTCCATCTTCCTGGGAAGTTCTGCTGGCATCAGGATCATCCAGCAAACACCAGGGAAAACCAGATGAATAAAGGACAGCATAAGAACACAGCCAACAAGCCCCAGGGCAATATGGCACCACCAGCACCCAGCTATTCTGCTACAGCAAACCCTGTATATCTTAATGAAAATGAAACAGAAGAAGATAATCTTAAATCCAGTCTTATAAAGATTTTAGAGGCCTTTAAAAAGGAAATTAATAAATCCCTTAAGGAAATACAGAAAAGTACATCCAAGCAGGTGGCCATGTCTGTCTCAGGTCCATGTCTATATTGCTCCTTCTTACCTGTCACAGAGGATGAGCACAGCTTTTTGATATTTGTCTAAAAGACAAATCACAGCTTTTTGGTGTTGTCTCTGTCTTAGGTTGATAGGCCCTCAAAAGCAGTTGCCCATCTCTGACCACTGGTCTTCAAAAGCACATTGTTTTCCATTCAGACCAAAACCACGAAGGACATATGAATATGCACTCAATGCATTTCTTCATAGTGATGAATAAATGTGAACTGAGCTTGCTGAAGGTGATCCTATGTGAAGTCAACCAATCTGTTTAAGATACAAGGTTCAAAAGTTAAAAGCAACAAGATTATAATTAGAAATTAAAGTTGTCTGTGGAGATGTCCCAGGTATTTAATTCAGCTGCAAATTGGCAAAAATCAAACCTAAAGTCTGACCACCAGGTATATGAGGGGTTAAATTTGCTTCTACCACTGTATCCAATAAAGTTTGTGTAAAAGGGGCAGCAGGTCCATACTGGCCACAGCTGTTTTTAACTTCTATTAGGCTAGCAATCATCTTAATTACAAATATGAGTGAGTTAAAAATCCTGAGCCTGTGATCAAACTGGAAACTGCAGCCAATGGAACACTGGCAGTTTAACTATAATTTTTAAGTTTCTCTTGTCTTAGATATTTAGACCAAACAAAACTTTCTTATCCTTTCTAGCTGTAATTTCAAGAGAAAAGGCATCCTGTCACTTGCTGAACCCAATAAACACAAATGCTGAGAATTCAGACCCTAGCAGGGATTCTCCAGCTGTGCTTGAATCTCAACTACAGTGCAGGGTAACTATCAACTTCTGTGCAAACTGAGACTGCCTTCTAAATCAAAGGAAATATAACCAGCAGATAAAGTTTTAACCACTTTTTCTTTTCATCATAGAAAAATAATAACTCAAACAATGAAACAAAAACAGACACAAATTCACACATGGACAAATTGGTGCACCAAGAACAGAAAACACACCAAAAGGGAGGAGAACTTGATGTAGCCAGAACTAAGGATATCCCAGTAGGAGCCAGAAAGGAAGCAGAATGTCTCCTGATTTCTTGCTGTCCCTAACAGAGCTCTGAAATAGCTTATCTCCACTTTTTGCTAACACATCCCAGACAGGACAGCTGCCCCTCTGAAACCCATTCTCTCTCTCTCTCTCTCTCTCTCTCTCTCTCTCTCTCTCTCTCTCTCTCTCATGTCATTTGTATATTTACCATTCCTACTTCTGGGAACCATGCACAGCATGAATATAATTGAGCTAAAATTGTTTCTAACATCTTTTTGTTTTTTGCTTTTTTCTCATTTTATTTTATTTTATTTTATTTTATTTTAAACACTGCCCCTCTCTCCTGGTGCAGCTCTTTTTGGCTACAGAAATCAACCTATATAGAATTCCCATGTCCCATCTGTGCTATCACCTCCTAGGTGAGATCTATGTCAGGTCAACACTGTCTAAGCCTAGCCTGTATCTTCTCTTTATGTACCTTCTGTAACAACAGCAAAAAATAAARTAAAAAATGTATGACTATTGCTAGCATTAATGCTGTTCATTGCTTACTACCATGCAGAATTCTTTTACTTCTCTTCCATTTTCTGTGGTGCTCTACCAAAGACAGTGTTCCTCAGTTGACCACGCCTCATGTTCAGGCCCCTCGATGGGCACTACCAGTAGCTGTCCAGCAGCCATGGATGAGCTGGTTTACCTGAAAGGGAGGCTGAAAAATGAAAAAGAATGGGGTGCAAGATAAAGCCAAGACAAACATTTCTAATCCATGCTCAAAGTTTAATAGTAAGCACTATGTTTATATAGGGAAAGCCCACAGACTCCCCATTCTTTGTTTCAGCTGGATTGAGTTGCAAAGCAAGCTCAGTAGGCTACTYCTGTAGGAAATTGACTCAAACTGGGTCATTAAAGTCTAACTGTGGCAAACACTTAATTTCTATTTAGCCTGCTCAAGACTGGGGGAAGGGAACAGTTCAAGAATTCAATGAAAATGAAGGCACAAATTTGTGGGACACAATGAAAACAGTGCTAAGAGGAAAGTTCATAGCACTAAGTGCCATAGCAAAAAAGTGGAGAGTGTTCACACTAATAAAAGTATGCCTGAAGGTTCTAGAAAGAAAAAGCAAACACACACAGGAGTAGAAGGCAGGAAATGATCAAACTCAGGCCTGAAAGCAATCAATTAGAAACAAAGAGAACAATACAAATAACCAATAAAACCAAAATCTGGTTCTTTGAGAAAATCAACAAGACAGACAAACCCTTAGCTCAACTAAAGGGGTACACAATCAGTACCCAAATTGAAAAAATCAGAAACGAAAGGGGAGAGAAAAATAGAGATAGTAGCTAGATACAAAATTAATTCAAAGGAATTGATAGYGTTCCTCTATATAAGCAATGAACTGGCTACGAAGTTAGGGAGACAATACTCTTAACAATAGCCATATTAAGCAAGAGAAAGACCTGTATGAAAAGAACTTCATGTCCTGGAAGATGGAAAGATCTCCCATGCTCATGGATCAGTAGGATTAACATAGTAAAAGTGGCCATCTTACTAATAGCAATCTACAGATTCAGTGAAATCCCCATCAAAATTCCAATACAATTATTTACTGATATTAAAAGAGTAATTCTTAACTTCGTATGGAGAAACAAAATCCCAGGATAACCAAAACAATCCTGAACAATAAAAAAAGAACTTCTGGAGTTATCACTATTCCTGACTTCAAGCCTTACTGCAGAGCAATAGTAATTTTAAAAAAACCTACATGGTATTGGTATAGAAACAGACAAGTTGATCAATGGAATAGAATTGAAGACCCAGAAATAACCCACACACTTATGGACAATTAATTTTTCATAAAGAAGTCAAAACCATACAATGAAAATTTGAGAATATCTTCAACAAATGGTACTGGTCTAACTGGATGGCTGAATATAGAAGAATGCAGATAGATCCATATTTTAAAACCCTGCCCAATGCTCAAGTCCAAGTGGATCAAAGATAGAACATGCTATGATCAATAGACTGAAAGAAGTGCAATAAAAAGGAGGACCCTAAGGGAGGATGGTTGAATCTTCCTGAGAAGAGGAAACAAAATAGATACTGGAAGTTAATAGAAGGCGGGAACTGGGTGAAAGAGGGGACAGGAATGGGAGCAGGGATGGGATGAGGATCAGATGTAGAGAAAGCAGGCGAGAGATAAGGGAAATCCAAGGTGGGGGTCAATTTCTAGGACATGCTAGAGACCTGGAATGGGTAGGGGGCCCAGAGGGTATATGGGGTCAACTCTAGCTGAGAATCCTAGCATTGCAGGATATAGATTTGGTAGTAGCAATTCTATATCCTCTAGCCAGGCAGGACACCCAGTGAAGAGATAAGGATAATAACCTACCCATAAAACCTTCAAACCAAAATGAGTCTTGCCCACAAGAAGTTCAGTGTCAAAGAGACGGAGGATATGGAACCAATGAGTGCCCCAAATTGATACCTGGGAAAGAACCTATCCCTCACACTATTAATGTTACTGTGGTATGCTTGCAGACAGGAACCTACCATAACTGTCCTCTGTGAGCTCCATCCAGCAGCCAATGGAAAAAGATGCAGAGATTCACAGCCAAAGATTAGATGGAGCTCGTGAGTCTTATGAAACAGTTGAGAGAAGGATTGAGGGACCAAAGTGAGACTTCACAGGAAGACCAACAGAGTCAGCTAACCTGGACCCTTGGTGGTTCCCATAGCCTGAATCACCAAGCAAAGAGTGAGTGTGGGCTGGTCCTAGGTGCCCTGCACATATGTATGAGCAGCTTGGTCTTCATGAGGGCCTCCCAACAACTGGACCAGGGCCCACCTAGTCCTGCAATGACTTGATGTGTGGAGGTGTAGAGGAGGGGATAGTGGGGTAGTAGCTAGCACCCAGAGTGGAATACCCTTCACCAAGGAAAAGAGGAGAGTAGAAATGTGAGGAAAATTTACATGAGGGGGTACTGGGAGGAGAGGGGGGCCTGATATTGGGATGTAAATTGAATAAAAAAAAATTTAAGAAAAAAAGATAGAGACACAAGTGTCATTTGTGGTCACAGAGGTAGCAGTGATAGTGCCTTTGCTAAGAGTGGGCTGTGGTCTCACCTTCTCGCCATTTACCTGTGTTCAGCAACTATGACCAGAATAACTTGTCCATAGAGCAATCAAAATGTCTTCCTCCCCGTGGAGTCACTTCAGCCTCATCCTATGATAACATGCTGGTTGGAGATACTTAAACATGTAAAAACTTGGATCCAGCTTGCCAAGATTTCCAAACTCATTATGCCATGTTTGATTTTCATGACCAGGGAGGATATCTAGACTCAAGTGCTTTCAAGAGGAAAGACCAAATTTTCTTGCATAAGCAACGTTAGAAAGACATTTGCTCAGTACAGGGTTCTCTGGCCTCCCACTGGCTGGCCATTTAAAGATGAGTTGAATGTGGTGACAAATTTCTCATTTTTTTCTTAAAGTCAGACTGACTATGAAAATATAAACCCCAGGAAGTCATTTATATGTGTTATCTGGGCTCATCAAGATTTGTTTGCAACAGTAATTTCCAGATTTAAAGTAGGACCCCCCTTCAGTATTGAAGGAAATAAAGTTCATAGGAGGAAGTCTCAGTTTCAGACAGTGCAAACTCTGCAAGTCATGCACATCACTATCTCAGCCCTGACTCACCGTACTGCTCTCTCTAAGTAGAAGTCTGTGAACTCCTTGCCAGAAGAGTGATGAAATACGTCATTTGGGAGCTGTGAGTTCCCACATGATATAACAGAGTGTTCTACTGAGGACACTTTAATTCTGAGGGATGCACACAGGGTGTAAATAATGGCCACAGAATGACTAAAGGCTATGGGGTAGATTGCAGGGACACAACAGGGCTGCTAAGAGCTGCCGCTGCCCATATCTTGCCTCACTGTTGAAAATGTTTGCCCAGAAGTTAAGCACGTGAGGACACATTGCCTGGCTTTAGCAACAAAGGACCCAGAAGCTGGACACTGTGTGCAAAGAATAGCCTGGATGAAGAAGAGGTTGATACAGTGCTTGAAATATGTACTTGAATTGTATAAAATATTAGCTGTAAGCCTCACTAAGGCAGTTTTTCCATTCTTTTATTGAGATGAGATTCCCAACATTAAAATTTTAAACCATAAAACTCAGTGGCATTTAACACATTCACAGCATTCTCTCATCATCATTCTTGTCTAGTTCCCCCAAACTCACCTCATCTTGAAAAAGGCTGTATTTTTTGCTTTATTGTTAAATTTATTTGAAGGCAATTGTGTATGCACACTTTTAATAAAAGCACAAGGCCACTTCTATGAAGGAGGGATAGTCTTTTCCTCCAGTAAAAATGTGCCTAAAATATAGGCACAGAAATGACCTTCTAGATGTTGCATCTGACACAAAAATCATCTCAGAATGGGCAGTTCACTTAGATTAAAAGCAAATATTTCAGAAAAAAGATCATAAGAGAAATTTTGCAAGAGTTTTGGCCAGTTTATAGACTTGACACAAAAGTCATACTCCATTAAAAAAACAAGTTAATCAATAGGATCTTATCTCAAATTTATATATTTTCCATTTTAAAACTAAAGCCCATGTAAAGAAAGTGGAAAACAAGGCACAGAGTGGGAAGAAATAGCTATAAACTGCTGATCAAAAGAGTTACTAATGTGTTCCTTAGACTACTTAAGGACCTGGAAAACAATGGAGCGGCTTGTACTGAAGATTCCATTTGTATGGCTGTCTTCAGCTGACAACGTTCTGGACAGGGCGAACATGGATCGGATGAGGATATGAGGTGTGACCATGTGAAAGGAATGAAGTGTTCCTCATGATGATGCCGATAACCCTGGATAGCATCATAGTACTGAGCCTGTGAAAGTGCACCTTGTAGAGAAGATAGGAGTGTGCTAAAGCTCTTTGTTAGCTCCTGTAGCTGCACATGAAGCTATAACTATCTCAAAATAATTTCAGATAAAAATACACAGTGTAGAGTTGGAGGTCTAGCTCAGTAAGAGAACACGGTTCGCACACACATAAAAGTGACATGCATATAATAATGAGTTAGAAAATCATCTCAAAATTGTTTTAAAGTTAGTTATTTTTTATTGCAGGAGTAACTCCCTAAATATAAATATAATATTTTGAGAGTGAATACAATCTAATAAACAATGTGTTTGTCTTTTAAACTTTCTTTTTGCTTAGTAGCTCTCATATGTTCTCAGAATCCTTTGCTCACGTTGGCCCACTAGATGAAAGATTCAGTAATAGGGTACCATGTGGGGTCCCAGGGAACACATCTGTCAGACAGGCCCACACATATCCATATAATAGCCTACTTATTAATCCCAATCCAGAGCTGTAGCACTGCAACCATGGGGCTGTTACTTCTTTCATCTCTAATTTCCTGAGCTGTAAAATTATGCTAATAATCCGCTTACTTTGTGGAATTATAACATGCATTATATAAGACAATGGAGACAAAAAATTAACACTAAATCTGGCATCTGGACATGTCATATAGTGTTCACGAGATAATAAAAAACTAAATGTTATCAAGAGGCTGAAGTAAATTTGAAGTAAAAGGACCTCCTTCTTTCCAGACGCATTTTCTTCAGATGGCTTCTTTAAGACATTGAGAGACTTATGTTTGGAAGCCTGAGATGCCATAGGAAAAAACTGTAGGTTATGTTGGAGGCAGGATAAACCTTTGCAATCTAGGCCACTGAACAAATGAAAGTATCAGGTTGGTTATACTCACAGTAGTTCTAGCTATTGAAAGAAATCAAACAGTGTTTCTTAGAATGGGATTCTCAGACCAAGCTCACCAAAATCCCTTGAAGAGAATTATGCTTGTGGAGTTTGTTTCATAAGTTTTCCAGATGTACTTATATTGTCTTTTAAAAAATTATTCTAGAATTTGTCAACTGTTTATCACAAGCATAAAATTCTATTAGAATTCTGAAAAGAAAATATCTGGGAAGACAAGGATGAAAATTTTTTGAGAAAGATTTATGAGATAAATTAACAAAATGTATTCATTTACATGGTGTGAAAAATTGAGTTATAGGAGAAGACTTAGGATGTTGCAAATATCTTAGTTGGTCCCATAATGAGAGAGACAGAGTTAATTGTAAATAAAACAAGAGTCTGTGGCTGCATGTGACTTTGCAGATATGCAGATAAAACTAGCCATGAGTTCTATGGGAAAACACTCTGGATGTTAGTCAAGAAGCAAAATACCAGGAAGTGTCAGAACCAGGGGAGCACAGGTGAGAGATGCACCAGAATTAGAATTCTGTAGAACCGAAGGACAGTACTTGGAGGAACTAGCATTTAAACAAAAGGAAAATCTAACTTAAATGCAGAATAAGTTGAAGTGATGGAGATGAGAGATGATTAATGGTATTAACTGGAAAGTTGAGGAAGAAGAGTTCAAAGGGGGGATTATGAGAGTGTTGCCAGTTGACAAGGGCCGTACAAACTGAATCTTCCAGTCCAACCTGCAGCATCATTTTCCAGATCCTTACATGGTCAGTATTATTAAATAGACCCTTAAGTAGACTGGGAAGGAAAATGATGTTAGCTCTGAGCAATTCACGTACTTTACTCACTCATACATCATGAGGATGGATTTTTTTCATTTTAGTTGCAAATTTTTACCTGTGCATTTTAAGATAAAGTGCTTTTAGTTTTAGTTTCCATTGTGCATGTGTAAGTGGCATTTCGTTACAGAGGACATTTTCAAACAGGAATAAATTAAATAAAGCATTGGTTCTATGAAGAGATAAACAAGGTCAACAAACTCTTAGCCAAATCCAAAAAGAAGAGAGACAGACAGA
>BDUI01002676.1:18086-31382 GCA_002335545.1 Apodemus speciosus | reverse complement strand
GTAGATCAATGGAATAGAATTGAAGACCCAGAAATGAACCCACACACCTATGGTCACTTGATCTTTGACAAAAGAGCTAAAACCATCCAGTGGAAACAAGATAGCCTTTTTAACAAATGGTGCTGGTTCAACTGGAGGTCTGCATGCAGAAGAATGTAAATTGATCCATTCTTATCTCCTTGTCCTAAGCTCAAGTCCAAGTGGATCAAGGACCTCCACATAAAACCAGACACACTGAAACTTATAGAAAAGAAACTGGGGAAGACCCTGGAGGACATGGGCACAGGGGAAATTTTCCTGAATAAAATCCCAATAGCTTATGCTCTAAGATCAAGAATTGACAAATGGGACCTCAAAAAATTACTGAGTTTTTGTAAGGCAAAGGACATTGTCAAAAGAACAAAATGGCAACCAACAAATTGGGAAAAGATCTTTACCAACTCTACATCCAACAGAGGGCTTATATTCAAGATATTCAAAGAACTTAAGAAGGTAGACTCCAGAGAAGCAAATAACCCCATTAAAAATGGGGCACAGAACTAAACAAAGAATTTCCACCTGAGGAATATCAAATGGCAGAGAAGCACCTAAAGAAATGTTCAACATCCTTAGTCATCAGGGAAATGCAAATCAAAGCAACCCCGAGATTTCACATGACACCAGTCAGAATGGGTAAGATCAAAAACTCAGGAGAAAACATTTGCTGGAGAGGATGTGGAGAAAGGGGAACACTCCTCCACTGCTGGTGGGGTTGCAAACTGGTACAACCACTCTGGAAATCAGTCTGGCAGTTCCTCAGAAAAGTGAGCATGATACTACTGGAGGACCCTGCTATACCACTCCTGGGCATATACCCAGAGGATTCCCCAGCATCCTCCACTATGTTCATCGCAGCCCTATTTATAATAGCCAGAAGCTGGAAAGAACCCAGATGTCCCTCAATGGAGGAATGGATAAAGATAATGTGGTATATATACACAATGGACTACTATTCATCCATTAAAAACAATGAATTCATGAAATTCCTAGACAAATGGATGGAAGTAGAGAATATCATCCTAAGTGTGGTAACCCAATCACAAAAGAACACTTGTGGTATGCACTCACTGATAAGTGGATATTAGCCTAGAAGCTTGGAATACCCAAGAAATAATTCATATATCAAATAAAGCCCAAGAAGAAGGAAGGAGAGGCCCCTGGTCCTGGAAAGGCAGTGCAGGAGTGTAGGGGAATACCAGGACAGGGAAGCGGGAAGGGATGGATGGGGGTAGAGGGGAAGGTAAGATGACTTATGGAACTTTCAGGGAGTGGGGAGCCAGGAAAGGGGAAATCATTTGAAATGTAAATAAAGAATATATGGAATAAAAAATTAAAAGAACAAAAACCAAAACCAAAAAAAAAAAAAAAACCAAAAACAAAACACCCAAGCAAACAAACAAAAAAGTCCTAGTGTATATTTGGCATATTGAGGAGCCAAACCTGAACTTCATAGTTTATATGATCATTTACCAATAGATGAAATGTTTGAATGATAACAGTTTCTTATGTAAAACCTAAGGTCTACATGATAAAAGTATGCTTTAAAGACTAAGCAAAAATTGAAGGGGTCTTATATTTGGGAATTTAGATCTAAATGCAGGATAGAATTCCACTTCTAAACTTCTGATTGTGTGTCCTGGAAGAAAATGTAAAGCCTGGGGTAAGAGAACTAGATGATTTTTATGTAAGTGGTAAATATTATATAAGATGTATGTGTATATGTATGTGTATATATATGTGCACATATATTTTTGTATATTATATGTATATTACATATATTTGTGAATGTGTATATGTATACATATACTGTCTTGAATGAGTTTGATTATTCAAATTGAAAGATGCATTGTGCCATTCTGGGCACAAGGCATTTACAGGAGTCTATTATGGAAAGTTTTCATGCTCCTATTAAGTCCTGAAGAACATTGTTATAGGTCTTGTCTGTGGGTTTTCTTGGGCTTCTGTGATATAGTTCAGACATATTTTGAGTGTATTTGATCTCTGTAACTTCATTCCTCATCCAGCAAATGAAAGTGAAGGGGTGTGATTTTTTTCATCTTATCCAAGACAATCTCATCAGTTAGTAATATCAACTGAGGGGTTTATGCCTGGTGTCTGACTGGCAGGCAGGGCTGGGTTGCAGGAACACTGAGTTTACCTTCTGAGAAGAGGCAGCATAAAAAGTGATCTGATACATCTGTTTAAAACAATGTTTATACTGTCAACAGTTAATTAAGATAGACTCAGTCAATCCAGCACTTAGAAGACAGAGCTCTCATTAAAGCCCCTACTGCTATTTCTCCTGAAATCCACAGTAAATGCATGGTTGAATCACATTTCTGTTTTCAAAGTCAGAGTTATCATCATGTTAAATATAGAGACAGCAGAGAAAAGGTAATGTTATTAAGAAGATGTGTTTCTCTCACACAAGCAGGCCCAATTCTAGGATGGAAAGGAAAGATACTTCAGATTTGGTAGAGTGTGGTAGACTTGTAAGGGTTGTGTTAACTCTTTCATTGGTTCCTAGCCCTCTATATCATTAACTGGCATAGCATTTGCTCACAGAGATAGACATCCCACAGGGTGCAACTCGCAGGCAACCAGCCAACTTTGAGCTTGAACCCAGAGCCAAACTCTTTCTGGGACTCCTTACTCCATCTGCTCTCACCTGCCTTAATTACCACAGGGTCAGGGACCAGACAGTACAGGACAGCCAAATAGCCTGATGCCCATGAGATGATTAGGATTTAGCCCACCTTAAACCTCTTTAAACCTGGCTCCATGCTTCTCCCAGAATCCACAACAAAATTCAGGTCCCTATTTCAGTCATGCATCTGTCACTCTGGTTCCTCTGGTCTGTAGTGCTTTTTTCTCTGTAGAGTGGGATGAAAAATAGGTAAATCAGGGATAGGATTCTTGGAATATCTCCAAACTAGAGATAAGACCCCACTGGACGCTTAGACTTTCTATGGAGCAGAGATTCCTCTTCTAAGTTGTCAGGAAGTAAGTTTTAGTTGTGTGTTCTGTCAGTTTGGTAGTAATACGATCATAGCTTTAAAGGTGATTTTTTTTCCAGAAAGGGAAAGATTTTCTCTTTAAATCCTACAGTGGCATAGTCTGATTAGGAGTGTAGGCATCACTGGTAGCTGATTCAGACTTATTCTAGTAATCAAAATGGAAACAGTGCATTCCCTCCAGTTGTACTAAGTGATTGCAGTTGGAAAATTCCAGAAAATATACCTTAGACCAGCCCCTCTCAGCTTTGATGTGCCCAGGAGTCCCTAAGGTGTTTGTCACACCTCAGGGCACCTGGGTAGAGCCTGTGATTCTGAATCTAATGAGATCCCAGAGGCAATAATCACAAGATGCATACCTTGCCTTGAACACAAATCACTTGTGGTCTTGTTTAAAAATAAATAGTCCTGTGAAGTTGCCTGGAGATTCTGACTCAGCAGGGTGGGCTGGGCCTGAGCATCGTTTCAGATAATTTTACAATCAGGCAAGCTGGAAATCTACCAGCCTGCGGAAACTATCTGAATGTCAGATAATGGTGAGGCTTACAATAGAACTAAATTGGTCACAGTTCCAGTTACATTTTTCCACCAGTCAGGATTCAGGGATAGAGAACTTTCTTAGGAACATTTTCCTATATGGTACACTTATGCTTTTGTTTAATTGTGCTGGTTGGTGTATTCAACTCGAGTGGGGTGAGTTGCCCAGCATTCATGACTCAACTTGCCAACAGAATCTCCTCTAGGATCTCCTCTCTCTGTCTCTTTTCTTTGTCTCTCGGTATCTGTGTCTCTGTGTCTCTTTTCTTTTTCTTTGTCTTTCTGTCTCAGACTCTCTCTCTCTCTCTCTCTCTCTCTCTCTCTCTCTCTCTCTCTCTCTCTCTCTCTCTCTCTCTCTCTCTCTCTCTCAAGCCAGATGTCAGTACCCATGGAGGTCTGAGATCTGGGGAACTTAAACATTATTTGATCCCTATTAAAAATGAATGTTTTACTCAAAATGACTTTAGTGTGGTGGAGAGAGGAGCGTGTGGCCGGCAAGTATGTCCATGAAGGTGTCTCAGAAGTAGGAAGCATTAAGCTTGTTAATTAAGTATTTAAAGTATTAAAGTATCTTACAAATGAGAGCGCCCAGAGGAAGGCCAGTTTGGGGGAATGGCCATAACAATTGGTAACTGGGAGAAACTGGGAGGGAGGGAGGTTTTCAGTCCTGACATGGGTGCCTACATCATGAGGATGGTGGTAGGGATAGATGTGGTGTCAAATCTGTAAGCCATGTATGAATATTTTCAAAAACTGAAGATTTCTCTAGCTGGGACCAAATGGACAGCAAACCTCAGTAATAGAGACCCTGCAAGAACTAGATACAGTCTTAGATTACTGTACCCTGAGAGAAGAATAATCATATGGGTGATGGAAAGTATGAAGAATGTAAATTCCTGCTTGCAGAATGAACTTGTGTGGAAGAAGTGGGTGAGTCAGAGAGTCTTGTGAGAATGCAATGAAGGGCATGAGTGCGTGAGGGAGAATGTGATTGGGGCTGAGGAGAAGCAGACATCCGGGATTAGAAGGACAGACCCAGAGATGACAAAGGCTCACATGTAGGCCTGGACACAAACAGAGGGTGATGGATAACCAGATGAAAAGGGCTTGGTGTTACTTCATTTCAAAACACTCTGTAACTTGGTTGAGAAGACATTTCCTTCTTGAAAGAGACTATGCTATGTTATGACAGTTTTTGTCTGAGGCCAGAAAATGGATGACTCTCTGTCTTAAAGTCAGCAGATTCATGGTGACACACTCACAAATCTTTAAAGGACCCAACCAGGCTGTGGACAGAGGAGTGACATTCCACCTAAGGAGTGCCAGCAGCATCACAGTTGGAAGTAACAAATGTGTAGTACAGTTCCCATCACTGCGATGAGACTCTGAGGTAAGACACTTAACATAGGAAAGGACTAGTTAGGCTCACAGTTCCAGAGCTGTCAGTTGGTAGTTGAATGTCCCCATTGCTTTTTTTGGTTCTGTCATGGTACCACACAGTGACAGCATGTAGCGTATGTCATCTGCTCAAGTCGTGGCAGACAGAAAGCAAAAGCAAAGAGACAGGAATGGCCCTCACACCCTTTCCAGGACATGTCAACAGTGCTGTAAGTTCCCTCTTTCGGCGCCACCTCTAAAAGGTTTCACTAACTCCCCACACAACACAGGCAGAGAGCTCATCTTCGAACACATGGGCACCCGTCCTTACTACTGCAGATTTATCTGGCTTGGATTCAGAAGTGGCAGCTTTTGTAGCTTGGAGCTGGGGTTCAAATGGGCCAATCACTGGTTATAGGGAATTGGGGAAGTGTGTAAGAAGTGAAAGATAAATGCCCACACACTTATTGTGTACACAAGACACTTGACTTTTCTCAGTGATGGGAAGTCAGAGTGTTAATACTAGCTTCTTGTCAGTGTTTGCCAAGAATATCCAAAACCTTTTCCAATGTATCCTCCTTTGGTTTAGTGACTGGGTAACAAAGAGGAACATGAACCAATATATCTATAGCTTTGAACACATTGAGAACCAAGTGTTCATTGGGTGATAGTCTGTTAGAGTTCAGTTACTAACTAGCATATGTATCTCAGGGACAAACTCTTTTCCCTCTGACAGAAAACAAAACCTAAGTGGACACCCCTTCTTCCTACTGCTTCCGACAGCCTCTGAACAGGCTGGTGTGGACTGTGAAGGGTGGCATACACACCACTACGCAGATGATTACACATGCATGTTAAAGCTTTCATCGTATAAATCAGCAGAGTACAGAAGCGTTGTATTTGTGAAGCATCATTTGTGTTCAGAAACTATCTCTGAGAGAATAAAAATTTTTGAGTGAGAGAAGCTAAGAAACGATCTTCAGTGGCCCAAGAGAAGAGAGAACACAGAAAAAAAACAGGGATCACAATTGACCTTTGAAACCCTATAAAACTGGTTGTGCTAAGTAAAGCCTGGATAACAATGATGTCCATGCAGAGGCTGAAGGCATTGTGCCATCAATAACACATGTAACAGAGCAGGGAGGGCGCGGGTCAGGCTTGCTCTCCAGCCAGTGATTTTCCTTTGCTATCCTCATGCAACATAATGCCATAATTTTGTTTCTCAACTCTAAATTTTCTGCCTGATTCATTTGACCTAATGACCTACTCAGTTCCCTCTGTAAGCCAACTGGCCGTTTACATAATGCAAAGAGAAACGGGTGGTAACAAAATAACAGTATAGTACCAAAATAAAATTATGTTTTTACTAATTAGGGCCACATTTATAGATTTTCAATTTCATTTCAGACTACAGTTATGCATGGTTTATCTACTCAAATGATAACTATGTATAATATATTACCATTTATTTTTTAGCAGCACCCAAAGTGGAAAGGGTAGGGAAACCCACCAAAGAGTGATATCATCTCTTAGTCCCCATTTCTTGCTGGTTAGGTTCCTTCCATGGGCTTTAAGTCCTACTCTTACAAGGTTAAGCTGGAATATTTTGAAATAAAATGAAGATATTTGTCAGAAATGTCCCTTGGCCTTCCTGTAATAAGGTGCACATGAGGCATCAAGTGCTTAAACTCTGTACAAGAAAACTCCCTCAAACCAACATGGAAAAATAGTAGTTATTTTTTCCATTGCTCTAACAAAATACCTGAGATTGGGATACTTGTATAACAAAGGGGGTTACTTAGCTAGCAGTTGTAGAGACAGAAAGATTGGGAAGTACCACCCATGTGGCCTCTAATGAAGTCCTCATTAGATAGATCTAACAACATCATCAGAGTCAGACCATACAGAGAGAGAATTGCATAGCAAGGAGGCCAGCCAGCAGAATACTTGTGTAGAAGTTACATTTGTGGGATATAACTAATAACAACCACATGAATTATCATAACAGCTACCTGAATCTCTACACAGGGCAGTGCCTCCATGTCCTGACCACCACTCACTAGGTTCCAGCTTCAATATTTTCTTTCTCGAAGGTTGTCACTGGAAACCAAGCCTGCAACACATTCTAAACTGTGGCAAAACCCAATTCCTGTCCTGTATTAAAATAATTCTAAGGAAATGTTTATTTATAGACAGAAATTCTCCCACATATTTAATTTGTGTAATCCCTTCCCCTTTTAGTAATCACTTATCACAGTCCTTCTAGATGACCATAAAGCCCGTTTTCTCTACCTTGGAACCGAACAAAGGAGAGGGACTGACAACATTCTCATCCCTGGCATTGTGTCTCTCAGCTCTTACCAGCTTCTTAGTAATTTGGGGAAAAACTCAAGTGGAAAACTTAGCAAATGCGGAAGAGAACATTAAATTGGGTTTTTCTTTGATGCACTGCTAATCTTTTTTTCATTTTTGAAGCTGTGCCAACCTAGAGATGTTATAATGAAAATCTCTTCCAATTTCTATCAGTTCTCAACAGGGCTGATGACTTTTATGGTCCATTAAACCATTGTATTATTTACTACTCAAGCTGCACCATAATTGATTCCTAGCAATTATTTTGGTACTAAAGACAAAACTTGTTGACTTCTTCCTTCCAACCCACCTATGCTCCCTGTCTTCGGCATTGCTATTTATTTTAAAACCTTTGGAAACCTGAGAAGCCCAAAATCCAGGCAACAGAACTAAGATGTGCATGAGTTTATACTATAAAAAGATAAATAAGTCTTTCTTGAACTCCAGTTTTTATCCAAGTGTTATTACTCCATGAAACAGTGATCATTTAATACTTTTTTCAGTAAAAATCTTCCTGTAATATATCAGAAGCTTAGAAATGGTTTATTACTACAGAAAAAGACCATTTAAACCCAGTAAAAGACCATCCCTATTTAATCTTCTTCTAATATTACGTATAGAATATCTTTCTTCCTTTGAGCTTAGCAATGACTGCAGAGATGAGTGGAGACTTGCTCTTGGTTAAGTGTGGCTCTGTCATTCACAAGCTGTGATCTCTGCCTAAGTTCTCTAGTGGTCTAGTCTTAGGAAGTGGGTAATATTGGGTACCCAATGAGTTTGTGAGGGGAGAATCCATAAGGTTAACCATGCAATATCAATATTAGAAATGAAAATGGAGTGGGAAAATGTGACTCATGTGAAAAACATAAATAATAGAAAACTGCAAATTTTATAATAAATTAATGTCCACAGATCAAAAGGTCTGCTGGGTGTGGTGGTGCCTGTCTTTAATTCCAGCGCTGTAAAGGTAGAGGCTGGAAGATCATCTCCAGAAACTTGACTCAAGCCTGGTCTGTACAGTAAGCTCCAGGCATGTCAATGCTTCATAGTGAGACCATGTCAAAAAAAAAAGTCTAAACATGATGAACAGACCTGGAACTGGGTGATAGCTTTCATGAATGAATGTACAAAATGGTTTTATTTCAAGCCCTCAAATTGTATTTCCTATGAATGCAGCTCTAAACTGTCCAAAATTACTCTCTGCAGCTGGTTTTAGAAAGGCCTGCAGCAATGATCTGAGAAGCAGAATTACTTTCATTTGACTTCCAGAATGAGGGCAACTATGGTAAACCCTTCCCCTGCTTTGGTAACCAAGACACTTAGGCCACCACGATGAGCCCATCTATCAAGTCTCCATTTACAAATGATTAGACAGGACCTTCCAACACAAGGCTCCAGACAGTTGAGAGTGGCTGCCTTTAATCTTTTGTTTCTGGGGGAGTCAGCTCCCAAGTTTGTTATGCTGAGGGAGTTTGTGGAGGTGAGACTGGAAAGGGGGATGACATTTGAAAGGTAAATAAATAAAATAACCAATAAAAAGGAGTCCATTTACTTACAAAGCTTGGAGTATTTGTCATTGATTTAACACCAAAGCCAAAGCCAAATGTTTGCTGAACTACTGTAAATAAGGGTGGAATGGCAGCATCCCAGTGTGGTACCAGATTCACATTGTGGAGAAAGAAGAGTAATGGAGCTCCTAAGACAGAAAACTCTTTGACAGTTTGAATGGAAGCAAAAGTGCAAAAAGTTACTGTAAATGGCCCTGCCTCTCAAGGAAGAAGGCAAGGAGAGGTAGGGGCAAGAATAAGAATGACAAAAGATGAGACTAAACTCCATTTCTCCAGTGTCAGAAAACTGAGAGGACCACATGTGGTGTGCTGACATGTAGGAACAGCCACTGAGGAAATAATTAGAAATTGTGCAGTTGAGGAGACCCGAATCCCTGGAATACAGAATGACGATAAGTTGAATAAGCTGGAGGCTAATCAGAAATTCCTGACAGCCAATCAGTTGCCAATCCAAGCCAATTCTGTGCACAAATTGCTTTCTTTACTGTCTTTCCTCTGTCCCTTACCTGAGTCAAGCTTCATCTCCTCTCTTGAATTTCTGCTTGTAAATTGAATGAGGCTGGCTTAAATTTGAGTCTCTACCTGACTGCCTGATGGATTCTTCTGAAGCATCTCATTACTTTCCTGATCAAACTTATTTTGAGTGTGCTCTCCAACTGTGGTTAAATAAACCCAAATTCTTTGGTGCCCAGTTTAAAAACAGAGAAGCATGTCTATTCCTCCCACAATGCAATGAAAGCTCCCAGAGAAACTGAAGGAGGGAATGCAGCGGGTGAAAACAAAGCTGCCTTCCAGGCTTCATGCAGAGCATAAACTTGCTGGGTTCAGACTGGTGTGGAATTGTGGAAAACCTTTGAAGGAGGCAGTAATGGAGTTCTTTGACATACTTGGAAACTTTATCATCATAGGAAAGCAAAGTTTGTAATAAATGTAAACTCTTCCAACTGCTTTACAAAACTCCAATGGCAAATTGAGGTCCCATCTCCTTTCAATTTGTTTACACTTTGTCAGCAATGACTCGCTTTTTGTTATCTTTTAAATTTTAATTAATATATATACACAATGGAGTACTATTCAGCCATTAGAAACAATGAATTCATGAAATTCTTAGAGAAATGGATGGAGCTGGAGAGCATCATACTGAGTGAAGTAACCCAGTCTCAAAAGAACACCCAAGGCATGCACTCACTGATAAGTGGATATTAGCCTAGAATCTTGGAACACCAAAGACACAATCCACCTACCAAATGCTGTTCGACAAGAAGGAAAAAGTGGACCCAGGTTCTGGAAAGGCCCAATGCAGCAGTGTAGGAGAATACCAAAACAGGAAAGTGAGAAGGGGTGAATAGGGGAACGGTGGGGGGGAGGGGAGGGAAAAAGACATATGGGACATTGGGGGGGGCGGGGAAACCAGGAAAAAGGGAAATGAAATGTAAATAAAGAATACATCCAATAAAAAAAGGAAAAAAATTATCACTTTATGCATTTCTTTTCTCTCCACAGTTACTCCCATGCCCCTTCCTCCATCTCAAATTCATAGCTTTTTCTTTTTTATCACACACACATGCATGTATTTAAACATGCTAAGCATGTTCAGTGTTGCTTGTACATGCATGATATTTCAGTTTTGATGCCATGGTATTAGAGGCCTCAGCCATCAGAAAGACTAATTCCTCCTCCCTTGGTAGTCATCAGACTAGGGTTAGGAGTCCTTGAGATTTTCCTCTTCTGTGTTAGCATGTTTCTTAGTATTTTCAAAACAGGTTTTGGTCTTGTTTTGACAGCCTTATTGTTGCAAAGTTTGGATAAAGCTTCCCTGTCATTTCTAGGAAATATAATCTCAAGGCAGACTTCCCAGTTATTTGAATCTTATAATCGTTCTATCATGAACCTTAGCCACAGCAGTGATGTTGTAGATATATCTGTTGGAGCTGAGAATCTTAGGGTCAGTTCTTCTCTGTATTTTGACCAGTATAGTTTCTGTGATAGTCTCTGTCTGCTACAAAGAGAAACTTCTTGCTGTACTTTAAATGTTCCACCATCGATAACATTATTATTGTCTGAAGAACTCTGGAACTAACAGCGAGCCTGAAACCAATTCCTGACTCTTCCATCCTGCAGCTTGAGAACATTGAATACTGCAAACACCAATGAAGGTCTATATGAAAACGCTGGAATAGGTCAAGTTTGTTTCTGATTCAGATGGTTAGTCAAGAGTGACATAATAGCAGATGCTGAGTAGAAAGAACCATACCGTATCATTTGTGATCTTCAAACAAGACAGAACCTGTCAATATTTGAAGTCTTAGGGAGTCATTTGCCTTTACACAGAATGAGGAGAATTCAGAAATACTTAGAAGGGCAATTCAGCATTATTAAAAACATTTAGTAATACTATAATTCAATAGTCTGTGTGTTTTGCCCACATTTACCTTACCAAAAGAAGCAATGCTTATCTCTGAACTTCTAGCTAGGTCATTTTCTCTATTAATGGTATTTCATATATAGATGGCTAGTCATGTAGATTCTAATCCCAGTACTTAGCAGGCTGAAGCAGAAGGATGGCAAGTTCAAGGTCTTCCCAGGCAACTTACTAAGACCTGACCCAAAGAAGAAAGACGTGGAGGTGGGGTTTCAGCTTTTGTTTACAAATTGTTCTCACTAATAAAAATTATACTGCTTATAGTAGGTGTGAAATTCAAACATTTAATTAATTTAAAAATCTTTGAAACTTATTTAACAGTTTTAAGCGGGGAGGTATTAAACAAAACCTTTTCTTTAGGCATCTTTGGCTGGAACTGCAGTAGATGATTGTAGATATATACAAGTTAATTTTACTAAAAATTATGTAACTCTCCTCAGGTGTATTTTACTTAAGTTTCAACCAAGACAAATGATACTGGGTTTTCATAATAAAGATGTGGTGCAAGTGGAATTTTTTCCATAATTATTTTTGATATTATGTTTAATTTGCTCCCAGCACTGGTCTAGAAGGTGTTTCCTGTGAGCTTCAGGCTGGTGATTTATGAAGCTATGAAGTCCTTTTTGTTTGGGGGTTGATCTCATCTGGGAATGAAAGGCAAGAAACATGGCCTGCAGGAAAAACCCAGACATAGAACAAAGTGTCCCTCTGTATAAGCAGCCCAGAGCTGCTTCATTCTCAGATAGACTGTCACAGTATCACAGTACATACTGTCTATTATTCCCTGTGCATCATCCTAACACCATGTCACAGCACCTTCATCATTCCTCCCACTTCACTTCAGTATCATCTGGAAGAGGATAAGGCCTTCTAACTAGATATATTGAGAAAGACAATATAGCCATATGACTTTTACTATAATACAGTGATAATCATTCTGCTTTATCATTGAGTAATTTTCCACTGTGCCTAATTTATTTATAAAATAAACTTCAACATAGATATACATGTTTAAGGACAAACTTAGAATATACACGATTTAATACAGTCCACAGCTTCAGGTATTCCATGAGGGTCTTGGAAATGTTTTCCTGTGGATGACAGGAATCTACTGTACATAACTACACATTTCTTACAGAACCAGCTACTAATCTATGTTTCTAAGTCTCTACAAAGAATCTCACCACTTTCTCAGCCACAGATGCTTGACAACCTGTAGTAATGTCATATGGAGATGGTAGACAGATTCTAACTAGCTAAGTTTTACTTATGTCCTGTTTTGATGTCGTCTGTATGTTATAACTTCATGGTTCCCATTTGAGACATGAAAATATTTACTCTGAAGTCTGAAGCCATTTTCTCCAAACTTAGTCTAAATCCTATCACTAACCATCTCTGTTTAAAACATATAAGTTGATTCTCAGGTCTGTCAATGAACAAATGTGTTTTCATTGTCTTTTGAGTTAAAGTATTTTTGTTCATATTCAAGACATTTATTTGACTCATGCATTCCAGCAAGCATTCTGCCACTGGTCCACATCCCCAGCCCAAAGCTTCCAACTCAAATCTTCCAGTGCTTTTACTAATACCCAAGTCAAAGTCAACATTGTTCTTCGTAGGATGGGTTCTATTTCCCCTCATTCTTACTCATTTAGGTACCTTTGCTTCTCTCTATCTGATAACACACTTGTCCAGTGACGGAGTCTTAATGAAGCCTTCTTCGTTGTGGTTTTTCCTCTCCTAAATATTTAGGGCTTTGTTTGACGCTGACAGCATTGTATGTGTGCCTCTCTTCGCTGTATTGGCACTGCTGTTAGTTGTATTAACACTACAGCATCGGAATCCCAGGAGAATGAACATCGTCTGACACTTCCAGCAGCTCCTGACACTCTGCTCTGTTCACAACCCCTTTTGGACTCAAACAATTCTTTCACAGGGGTTGCTTAAAACCTTCAGCCATACCACTCCTGGGCATATATCCAGAAGA
>BDUI01002675.1:66693-79374 GCA_002335545.1 Apodemus speciosus | reverse complement strand
CAATTCTTTAACATTAACATAAACACAGATCTGAGTTTGGAGGGCACAAGGTAAGATGTCCAGGGTCTTATTACAGGACCAAGAACATAAGATTATTCATAAAAGCAAAGGCAGTTTATTAGAAGGAAACAACACTCTGAATGTCTAATTGCGCTAGTGAGCTGGGGGTCGGGTTGGGAAGACAAACTCACAATCCCTGTACCACTGGAGTTCTGATGCATTAGATGCTTTTTSCATAACACCTGCCTACTCAGCCTTTGTGCATTTCTCAGCACATGCTCCATTTGTTACATAAAACACAGGTAGAAGGGTTTCCAGTTCTTCTCTGCCAAATGGCCTTCACGTGTCAATTTGATGCCTCTTTTTCCAAACCCTTTCTCTCCTGCTACAATAAGTTCTGAATTATAYGCAAAATTGTCTATTATTTTGGCAACATAAATGTTACATTTTGCAACTGTGATAGCAGACTATACTTGAAKCATTTTTGCCTATATAATTCAATAGATGTAGTTTTGAATAAAGAATACACTTTATTTTTGTTCCCCTCTTACATTTTTAATCTTTTTCATAATCAATTTAAATAAAAATAGACRTGATTATGTAAACACATATCTCAACATTTTCTAATTTGTAGTAAAATTGGAGATGTAGAATACCAAATTAAGCCTACTCAAGATAAGCAATTTTTCTTAAATAAACTAAAAACTCCAAACCATTAATTTCACACACATTAATCTCTATGCAATACAACCATTTAGCCTTTTAATTTTCTTTTTTTTTTCTTTATGGAAAGTATTGTGGTCAGTGTTCTGACTTCCTGAAAAACAAACAAACAAAATTCTTGAGACTCATCAGAGTCTAATCATAATCTCAGCTACTGCTAATTACTGCAAATCATGCCGTAATTTAATAAAACACTTTTATRGTACAAAAAAATACATGTTTTCTTAAAAAGTGAAGACATGGAGGTCTCTTCTCCCTGCTATCTCTAAATCCAATGGCATCAAAGTATCTGAGACCTGGGATGTGTTAATTTAGAAATTTCCTTACATAGAAATGTGCCCCAGTACTTGACAAGCTCAAAGGGTTGATACTCCTTTTTCTTCTGGTAGCCATCTCTTCCTGGTGAACAAGCTGACTGGGTTTTATTTCCTGGAGTTAAGAGAAATGTACATTTGAATATTACTGCCTACAGAGACATATCCTCCGGGGAGACTGTACCCATGGGATGAATGTTCACATCTAGGAATATCTGTATCTTTTAGGAAAAAGAATGACTCCAAAGAGTCAAGTTGGTAGCGAGAGATCTGATATGGATAGAAATCAATTTTACATAATCCCTTACATGTAACTGAAATCCTTAATGACTGATGACCTGGTGACTTTTGTGTGAAGACGCTTTTGTGAGGATAAAACAGTAATTTAGGCAAAAGCTTTAGGAAACTCTAAGGTATGTAAATACTAATTTTTCTGAATAATTTACATCAGCGCAATGACTGGAGTAGTTTAAGGCGGGGTAGTATARTTGCCACCCCTTTAAGACTTAAGATTTGAAGTTTCTTAAGCTAAATAAACTTATCAGAAATTTAAGTGAGAACTCAGGTAATGTGTTACCAACAAAGTAATTAGATATTATTTCAGTTTTTCTACCAGAAGATTGTTCAGTTTGGAGGGCAAAATCTTGTAACAATGTTACTAATTCCTGCCCTCTTCTGTCATGGTACTCTTGGCTGCTCTGGTTCACCAATAAACTCACTGGCTTGGCTTTTTTTTCCTGGTGTGTTAGCTTTTCCTTTATTCTCTTCAAACATTGGAGTGTAGCATTTGTTTGTTCCTATTGCATTTGTGATCATTAGAACCTGTTTCACAGCTGACAGACTTATTATTGGGATAGTTACCCATCATTTTATTTTTAAGGAAATATTAGCATTATAATGATTATGATTAAATTGAATGCAATGCATCCAATTGTCGAGGGACAAGGTTTTATGATTGTACAACTGTTCACGACTTCCACGGACAGCAGCAGTGCTGATTACAGGTCATTCAAACAAATGTTCTTTGATTTGCTTATTATAACACATCTGTAAAGCAAGAGATATAATTCCCATGTGTTGGAACCTTTTAGCTGGGAACAGCTTTTTAATGGCTTTTTTTGCAGTCAGCAAGAAATGTACATTTATTCAACTAAAAGAAACAATGAGTAAGGAAAAAGATGTTTTCCACCCTTGCTTCACTGTGTGTGAAGATGGTTTGTGGCTTCATTTACAGCCTCTAACAAAGCAAATCAAGATCTCCATATATTTTCTGTGTAAAGAGAACAATAAAAATATAAAGAAAGATAAAATGACCGTGGCAGAGAGAGAGCAGTGAATCTGCCCACACAGAGCCYAGTTTGATCTCCTTTCTCCCCTGTGTATAGTTCTATTCACTGCATTTTATTTATTTTAATTATTTTTTTTACAATTAAAAATATTTATCTCAAAAGCTGGGTAATTCAAGGTTAGATGGAGTTTATCAAGGTGTCTATATAGGTTTATACTCCCATGCTGTCTTGAGGGAGCTCAAGTTCTGTTTTCTCACTTCACTACAATGCCTTATGCATACAAGTAGTTAGTAAAKGCTTAATTAATGGCAAAGAGAAGAGAGCTCAGAAGAAAACTAAGGCAGAAGAACCAGATCACRTGACTTATTGAAAAGCATAACCTTAACGCTAGAGAACTGTAGTGCTTCAATCTGAGTAATATATTGAAACTTAACACTTGTATTAATTTTTATTCTTTGCATCATGGTTTAGAAGATTGCCTACTTTTATTCTTAACCATAGCATTTTCTTTGTAAAATATTRGGTATTTATTCACCTTTGAAAATTTTTAGCGGTTAATTCAATGTAAGTCACACAGTGATAACAGAATTTCTAACAGAAGAGCCAGCAAGAAAATCCGAGTTTGTTAGTACAGAACAGGGGAAAGAATGGTCACACCCATCCACAAGATGATTCCTGTAATAAGATAACTTCGGCAATCTAAACTGACCTTTCATGCTGGAGTATGCAGGGCAATGGACAACCCAGAAGCTATGCTGCTATTGGTTGTCATGTAATTTAGTCTCTTTTCTTGAGTGGCTAGTCTATGAAACATTTAGAATTGAACTYATATGATAYACTTACTGTAAAGTTAAACTTAGAATCACATCTGAAATCAGTAAAACCAAAGTTTGACAAGTGAAAAACTTTTAAAAGCTGTTCTGTCACCCTTAAACTTCTTTGGATTCTTGTGAAGTTAAGGAAGTRCCTCCTGTTTTTCTTTGTATTATAGTTTTAAGTTCCTCTTCTATGGTAGTAAAAGTCAATATTCAATTTAAAACAAAGAGAGAAGGACATATTAACATTATCATTCTCTCTCTCCCCCTCCCTCCCTTCCTTCTTCTCTCCCTTTCCCTATAAAAATTATAGGGAATATAATTATGTAAAACTTCAACAAACAGAATGTTATTGAATTATCATGCTATTCCAAGTACACTATATTTCATTATCTCTTCAACAATTATTTTATGATGGAAACACTTGAATTCAAGTCAATTTAATATTGTCCCAAATCCTAGAAATGTTGGAAAGTATTTGAGTATAGTTGGGAAAAGAACTAAATCTAGTYAGGTTTATTTAAATAACTTTTAGAAGATTCATTGAAGGTCTCCATTTAAAAAAAAATGAAACCTGTAACTGGAGGGTGGGATTAACAATTATGTAGAATATATTATTTCCATTGCATTTGCTACACAAGTCCTCAACTTCTATGCACATAGTGGCTAGAATATTTTTACTCAATGTGTCTACATTTAATCATCTCTCTTATATAAATCAACATGGAAATTACTAGTGTACCAATGTATTTAATCATCTCTTTCATCACTGTCACCATTAAAAATATTCAACAACTCCCTACAATGGTTAATTTATCATTTTAACACAACTAGGCCATGATGACTAATACTTAATATAAAATTTATTTTGAATAYTTCTGTGAGGATGTTTTTAGATAATATGAATATTTAAATTAGACAACTTTGAGAATATCTTATAACCCTCCATAATGAGGTGGACCTCAGCAGATTAAGGTCATAACCTACACAGGGTGGCCTCTGTGGCTTGCTGCAGGAAGAAATTCTATTGTCTAATAGTTAGGGGGTTTGAAATACACCTGAAGCTCTTTTCTGAGTCTCTAGTTTGCCAGCATGCCGGTCACTTATTTTTTTTTAGTCAAACCCTGACATTTGTGTGGTTGTGTGGGTTGGGCCTGCTCTCTCCCTCTCCCCCTCCCTCTCCCTCCCCTCCCCTTCCCTTTTTTTCTCCTCCCCCCTTCTTCTCCCTCTCCCCCTCCCTCCTCCTCCTCCCTCTCCCTCTCCATATCCCTTCCCCACCCTCCTCTCTGTGATCTTGTTGGTTCTATTTTTTCGGACAATCCCTAGTTTCTATTTTACTAAACTAAACTTCCAATCTTGGATCTCAAAGTTCTGTCATTACAAAGCATCAAAGCATTTACACAAAAGACCCAGCGTGTCTTTTCCCAATGTGGGTTAGATTCTCTCTACAGGTAGGAGTACTATTTGTAGTASTAGTTCTAACAGGTAGTACATATTACAAGTTCTCAGTAGTATTTAGGCTTCATCTTATTAACTCATTATCTGCAGATGTGTCACAGAGGGACACCTGCTTGTGTGCCCGTMGCCTTCTTCTGCTTCTTTGTGTACATTAGTACACTAATTTAACAATGAGCAAATTATTGCAGAATGGTATTGCTGAATGGTATAAAATGTAGAAATTAAATGCTTTATTGAATTAAATAAAAAGAAAAGAAAAGCTGTTTTATTTTTCCTCAGACAGTAGTAATGTCATATTACAAAAAAACAACTACCTTTCGTACAGTTATATTGCCAACATTTACTGAATAAATGACAGATTACACAGTTCTGTCAATTCTCAAAACATTTCATCTAAAATATGCCAACTTGGGGGGCTGGAGAGATGGCTCAGTGGTTAAGAGCACTGGCTGCCCTTGCAGATGACCCATGGTCATCAGCATGTAGCAACTCACAGCCAGCCCCAGTTGCAAGGGATCTAGTGCCTTGAGTGCCACAAGGACCAGGCGTGCAAACCAGCACACTAGTACTCATAAACTGAAAATACATCAATGTTTTATTAAAAGTATGGCAAGCTCCCTCTCTTTACATTCACTTCAAGATTCTTCCCTTCATGTGCAATTATACTGTTACTTCATGAGAAAAGGTATCTATTTGTCTCTTCGCTTGGAACTAGAAATGTCTTAGTTGGCTTGTTGAAATAACAGTGTGGTAGAAATGATATCCTTAAACATCTTAGCTAAGTCATGAGATGCCGTTCAGTTTCATCAGCGGCTCACAGAAGGGTCCACCTGCAATGAATCAGGCATCAGTGAATAAAGCTGCTCTGGTTAAAGGCTGCCATCCTGTGAGATTTCGTGCAAGCTAAGTAAAGAGGAAACACGGATCTTAACCCAGCCTCTGCTCTTATAGACATCCTCATCAAAACATCAAATACATACCGAACCCAACGTGTGTATCTCAGTTACTCTGTGATATTCTACCACAGTAACCAATAGAGAATCTTCAGGGAAGAAATAGTCATTTTAGCTTATGGTTTTGGCTTATGATGACAGAGAAAGCATGAACTGTTCACTTGAAGATGAACCATGAAGGAGAGAGTAGCCAGACTAAAAATTTTCAAGGTCTGAACCCAGTAATCTACTATCAATTAGGCCTCAGCTCTTAAATGTTCTATAGGACACCCAAAACAGTCATACTTGCTGGAGAACAGGCATTCAAAATACTTTCCTCTAGGAAACACTGTAGTTTCGACCTTCTTTGTGAATACAACCTGAAGAAGAATACACTAGTGGAATGAACAACAGCCTCTTGTTCTGGATGCTGACAGACCATCCCAGCTGTTCAAGCTTCCATAGCTACAACATTAGTCATTGTGACCAAAACAAGACTTACATGCATGAGACCCTTCCTCAATCCCTAAATCACAAAACAAGAGGAAAATTTTTAAAAGTTTGTTTTCTTAAACTCCTGAAATTGGTTAATTGATTACACCAGAAAAATACCTTCTTGTTAAGACTTTAAATATAATTTTTAATATTTTAAAAATGATTTCACAGAAGCAACAGAGCTTCTGTTTTTTCCCAAGTTCACAAACCCAAAGAGTGATAGAGGTGAGCTTTTAAAGTAGACCTAGACTAACTTCAGAGCTTACAAAGCTTACCTCTGCCATTTTACTAAGAATGTAACCAACAGAGCCAACTAACCTGGAACCTAGGAGGCTATCAGAGTCTGAACCACCAACAAAAGAACTTTACACAGGCTACACCTAGGTTTCCTCCCACAGATGTAGCAGATGTGCAGCTTGGTCTTCATGTGGGTCCCGAACAACTCGAATGGGAGCTATCCCAAAAGCTGTTGCCTGTACATGGGATATGTTCTGCTAGCTGGGCTGCCTTGTCTGGTCTCAGTGGGAGAGGAATCACCTAGATCACAGAGACTTGAAGTGCCTGGGCAGGAAGGTACCCAGGGCAAGGGGATACCAGCAAGCCTCCACCTGCTCAGAGGAGAAGGGGAGGAAGAAGAGGGGAAGGATTGTGAGAGGAGGTGACTCGAGGGGGACAGTAAGCAGAATGTAAAGTGAATATGTAAGAAATTTTAAAAGAAAKCAAAACTGCAATGACAAAAAAGAGGAAAGAAGGAAGGAAGGAGGGAGGGAGGGAGGGAGGGAGGGAGGGAGGGAGGGAAGGAGGGAGGGAGGGAGGGAAGGAAGGAAGGAAGGAAGGAAGGAAGGAAGGAAGGAAGAAAGGAAGGAAGGATGAGCTAGACCCTGTATATACTTTGTCACAGATTTACAACAAAATTCTTGTCTCCTTGCTAAGAGCTAAGTGGGTCTTCTGTCCCTGCATCACATTTTTCTTACTGTAAAATATCTAACTCTGTTGCAAGTTAATCAGACGCATCAGTCCATTTTGTTATTTTTTAAAAAAGCAGAGACTGGACATTTAGTAGAAAGAAAATTTATTCTCAGAAAAGTTCTGGAGACTGAATTCCAAAATCAGCCTCTGGGCAGGGCCTTCTTACTGCTACCATGTACAGCAGCAGGCATCAGAGCAAGCTAGGGGTGACCTTGATGTCCTCCCAAGGCCAAGAAGCTGAGCAATGAGAACCTCCACATGCCAGCACATTTCAGAGCATAGCTGATCCATCGTAAGGACAAAACCAACATGCCCTAATGCTACCCGAAGGTCTCAGTCTCCCCACGTTGCTATATCAGCCCTTAACACATATAGGGCTCAGACATATATGTATGTCTTAACACATATATTTAGCTCAGAGTAGCATTACCATCTTATTTAGCATGCAAGTCTGGTAGATATGTCTTCGTTCTCACCAAATTCACCTTATTTGAACTCAAAAAATTAGACTGTTGCTGTAAATGAAATAACCTCAAGGCAGTGATCAGAGAAGTAGGCGAGGAATGCCTTTAAAAGATAGTAAGTCGGCCTTAATTAAACACTTCTAATTGAAATAAATTGAAATATCTGAAGAGCTAGTAGGGAGATGCGCTAGTGAAGATGATAAATAGTGAATTCTAGTAAAGTCTCAAGCACTGGGGCAGATGCTGAATGACTAAACACACTGAGTATTTTTGCAAGCAGCCCCCTGAACTGAAGCCCTATGCTGTGTTTAATGAACACTCTCCACAAACCAGTTTCTCACAAGGTAGATTTATCCATTTCTTAAGCTTACCTTAAAAAGCACTCATATTGTGAAAAATAAAATTTTATGCAATGACAAAGTCCCTTAGGACTCAGAGAAACTTTAAATAAAGACCTCCAGCAGTATTTGTCACAGTAGGTATTTAGAATTTGTGGAATAAATGGGAGATGTATATTCAGTTTAAATACTATAAATTAGAACCATTCAAGCTGTTCCCTGTGGGGAGGGAATATGAAATAATATCTTTCATATATAAAAAAAACTGTTATTTAAGTGCAGTGAACCAAACTTTTGAAGTAAATGTACACTTGGTACAAGCCGGTATACAAAAGTGGGTTGTGGTTTTTTTCTCTTATGTATGAAATGTGCCTGTGAAGAATTCTTGGGCCTCCAACTGGCTATCTCTGCAACCAAGAATCCTATTTCTCCAGTGGTCTACATGAGTTCCCTCCTCTGGGCAAACATTCTGCCCAAAAATCTCCCCAGAAAACTCCATGGTTAGCTAAGATTTTATCATGAGCCCTATTTTGCTTGATTTTTCTTAACAATACTGGTTAATTTAGATAATTCTCTCTCTTGTCTTCTCCTCTCCCTCTCGCTCCCTCCCCCACCTCTCATTTTCAATAGAATGAGTCCTTCACGAAATAGGAGAAATAGGATCCTGTGATTCAGCACCCCAATCCTTGGCATATTCCCCAAGGACTCCACATTCTACTCCACAGATACTTCCTCAGCCACGTTCATTAATGTTCTGATAAAAATAGCTAGGAAATGGAAACAGCCTAAACGTCCTTCAATTGATTAACTGATAATGAAAAGGTGGCATTAGTTACCTTTCTGTCGCTGTTGTAAAAATATCATGACCAAGGTAACTTACAGAAGAAAAAGGTTCTTTGCACTTAATAGTTTCAGAAGGGTAAAATGTGGTTGTGTTTGGGAGGAGCAGAGACCAGCAATGAGCTTGGATGCCTGGAGCATGTTGTTGAGAGCTCGCATCCCTTACATGGGTGAACCAGAGAAAAAATGGAAGTATTTATACTTGAAATTCCACACCCTATGACGTACTTCCTCCTACAAGACTGCACCTCCTAAATGCTGCCAAACAGCACCATCAATTGGGGATCAAGTGTGTAAATACATGACCCTATGTGGCGCACTTTTATTCAAACCGCCACAGGAGATATATATGTTCATCTCTAAAAAATAAAATAAAACAAAATCATAAAATCTACATGCAAATGAATGGAACTAGAAACTAAATTGAGTGAGGTAACTGAGACCCAGAAAAATAAACACTGCATGGTAGCTCTTATTTGTGGTTCTTACTTCCAAACTTTTAGAGATAAGCCCATAACTTGGAATAACTGCAAATACCAGCAAAGTCAACAGAGAGCATGGTGGGACAAGGGAAGGAGCGCTACAGAGGGGACAGTAGAACACAGGTGCTATGAAAGAGAAGCAGGAATAATGGGGATSGGACAAAATTATCTGCAAAAGGCAACATAAAGAAAAGGACGGGACATAGAAATAACTGCAAGACTGTCTGAAAAAGCAGCAGAGAATCATATTATTTTACATCTAGTTATACTTATATATGTATTGTGTGAGAGAGAGAGAGACAGAGATAGAGAGAGACAGAGAGAGAGACAGAGACAGAAGTCTCCATTAAGGGGTGACAATACTTCTACAAAATCCATAAGCTCTGTAACAAAAACCTCATTTCTAGGCATGACTAATCTCCTTTTGAATTGTTGGTCAAGAGAGTCCAAGAGACCCTCCCCAAGAGTTACAAGCCATTGATTGCTCCCAGAAATTGAAAGTAAGACTCAATTGCCGAAAAGACAATATTCTTTGAACACAGGACTTAGAAGGATCAAGCTGAAAGACTCCTCCCTGAGAACTAACTCACACTACCAGGAGTGACTGAAGCTTCCCAGGGAGAAAAGCAATGGACAGTCCTCCTCAGCTGTAAGGCCTGTGATCCCTGACAGCATTCAGAACAGCCAGAAATTCCAAAAGATACAAGAGTAGCAGTTATATCCTGAGGGTAGCCAGAAGCAGTCTAATTGGACAAAGGGCCCACTGGAGAGGAGAGAATCCATTCTTGATGTGGTCAACCTAGCCCACTATCCATGGCTAGCAAGCCCAAGGGTTACCACTAATGCTACCTCCCTAAACCCATATAATTTGTATTCTAAATACTTATCGTCATACCTAGAGAGAAGCACAGCCCTCACCCATCACCAAAGAAGTCTTTCTGCATCCAATTGTCACTTGCAGGAAATGACCAAATGCCAATCAAATCACTAGGGGGAAAAAAAACAGAAACAAAAATTAAATGCAAACATCAATACACTGTTAAATTTAAAATACTGTTAAAACTTAAAAGACTGGAAATAGCTTAAAATTAGCATGAAAATTAAGCAAAACCAGCTAAACTGAATTGTTAAAGAGGGCCATTAAGGAGACAAAGTACCACTCAGGCTATTTCCTAACCAAATAACAATTTGTTAATATAAGCACATCGGCTGCAAATTAATTCCATATAATGTAAAATGAGCTCTGTTTTCCATCTCTTCCTTGATGTAAACATCTACCCTCTGAAAGCTAGATTAGAGGAAAATAAGATAAAAAGGGAGTACATTCTTGCTGTGTTAATTCTTGGTTGAGAGTTAACATGACAAATTATATGATATTGTTTCTGTTTAGCAAAATCAAGTAGAGCTTATTGTAGAGGGGAAACTGCATCCTGGGTCACAGAATTCGTTCTCTATTGCTGCGGGTTTGATCTTGTCCCTGTGTCCATAACTAGCAATATGTAAGTCATCTAATCTACTCTTGAGTATTACTGGATGACACCTTAGTGCCCTCTCCTCTGCAAATTATTCTAAAATCTAATCAAGCCTACATTTAGAAATACTTCCCTAATGTCTAACCTAATGGTCTAGTTCCAGGCTATTGCACCTCATTATGCTACCTTAACAACTTTAACAAATCCTTCTTCCTGTGTTATCATCTTCCAAGTGTCTTTGCTCATTCATAACCATTTGTAGATTATTCTCAACGCAGAACTAAGGAAATAATTTTCACTTAACCTGTCTGAGCAGAGCATCCCCTGAAAAACCCCAATCATCCTTATTATCATTGGACTTCCTTTTATCTGGTCTGCCACTCAAGAACATTACCTAATAGTTACAGGATATTAGGTCACACCCAGAAATAAATGACTAGTGAATGGATATTGAAGGTCTCAAGAGCCCAAGGCAACCTACAACATTTCAGCCTTTCCATAACTGATTTTCGGTCCATCAATTAGCCTTTGGAGAATGTCTAACGTAAGAAACTTTAGTTAGACAAACGAAATTCCTATTACAAATGATATTTTATACACACAAATGTGTTCTCCTTTGAGGAATTTATTGACCCTATAAATAAAAGCTATATGAATAAAAGGTATGACTCTGAGTCTAAAGGGATTGAAAGATATTTTATGCCAAGTCCAATATGAATGATATAATGATCATTCGTATTGGAAATGTGGGATTCCGGTTGCCCCAAAAGACACGAAAAGAAATTACAACAGCTTTTGAAAATCGCAAAGATAAAGCCAAAAATCAATGCATTTACCAAGCATATTGATGAAAACACCGAGTAGGCTGATTATAAAGCACAAAGGAAATCTCTTAGTCTCTGTGCTGTCCAGTGACATTATTAAGCTTTGGCATTGGTTGGAGCTACTGGTCTACTGGTTGGATAAATGCCAAAGCTTTTGCCTAACAATCAAAAGGCCAGATGCAGGTATGGATGATAAATGGCTATTAAGGAAAATAAGATATTGCAAGTTCATTGTCGTTCCATCTGCAAGATTCCAGCTCTCAACAAATACAGAGTTATAATTAGTCGATCAATCTTCAGAATTTGTCAGGGTTGTAGCATTTTCGGGAGGACTTATCTTCATAAACCACATGTGTACTTATATATACCTCTATTTATGAATGTTAAAACTCAATCAGTAATTTTACCTGTAAATATAGTTTTAATTATAATTCTGCTAACCACAATATTAAAACATTGGGGTTGGTTTACTGAGTTTTCTGAATCTGCATGCCATTACAAGCCAAATGAAGAAAAGAATATCATACCTTACTGACTGGTTATGAGATTTAAATAAATTAAATGTTATGAATTTCCTRATAGAATATCTAATCTCTAGTAGTCAGTAAATGATAGTTGTCACTATTGTCCATTTTAAGTAATTTTTGTTAACAATTTGTCAAGTTAGTAAAATTTAAAAAAAAAACATTGAAATTTATCAGTACTCTAATAGAACATATTCATTGTAATTTTTCCTATGGATTATAGACATTTATGATTTTAATCTGTTAGCAGATAAATGGTAATGAATAGCTTATAAGAAAAATACCTAAATACTACCTAGAATTTTACTTCTGTGGTAATTGTTTCCAAACAATTTCAAAGACTACTTATGAGTTCTGAATAGTAAATTCTAATTCAGAAAACCCTAACTGCTCTTCATCATCGCATTCATGAAGGATTCCTTACAGAGTGTAGTTTCTGTTGATCACTCCTTAATTCAATCAATACTTGTAACTGCATATCAATGAGTGTTAGAGAAGGTAGGAATATTGAAAAGGAAAAATAAGTCCTCTTTTAGGAAAGGCACTTTAGTAAGATATTCAATAGCTAGGTGAAAACAGATTAGTTACTTTTGATTCACTTCTACGTAAAAATAAAAAAAGGATGGTTGGGAGGGTGGTCAAGAAAACTTATCTCAGCCGGGCGGTGGTGGCGCACGCCTTTAATCCCAGCACTTGGGAGGCAGAGGCAGGCGGATTTCTGAGTTCAAGGCCAGCCTGGTTT
>BDUI01002675.1:0-11687 GCA_002335545.1 Apodemus speciosus | reverse complement strand
GAGAAAGGACAAAGAAATTCTTTCAGACAGATCACACTGATATATCCTTCTAGGAGCCAGTCCTTGGGAGTCAAACTGTTAACTTTATGTAGTTAATCACTGACTGCTGACTCCAGAGAGACTTCATGAATTCTACTGGGGATGACACTGTATGTATCCTTTTATCCCTGTAATCCTAATCTCTTCTGGTTAGTAAAAAAAAAAAAAAAAAAAAAAATCTTCCTTCTTGTATCTTCCTTCTTAGTTTTCTCATCACACTGATTTAAAAATGAAGCAGACCTTTAGCAAGTTGTAGCAGTATTTCTTTTTTTCTGGAAATACCTCTTGCTTTCAGAAATTGAAATTTTGTGCAACCTTGAAATCAAGTTATTAATATGGCTGGAGACAATTTAAAACTGYGTATTCACTCTTCTTTCCTGTGTACTCAGCTGTTAAACTTAACTWGCTTTTAAGAAAACAGTGTAGCCAACCTTACTCTGCCGTATTCTCCTCACGTAGTCTACTTCCACAAGCTAAATTGGACGTATAGCTTTAATCTTATATTATACTCTCTCTCTCCTTTGTGAAGTGTATGAGATGTGGTAGCTAAATAAATCATTAGCYGAAAACAACCTTTAAAATAATGAATTACTATAAATGTTGGCTACAGGTGTGTCTGTAGCATTAGTTTGCAGTGTGTGTACTATTCTGGGTCAGTAGGGGTCAGTAAAGTTACTTCTTACCTTGAAAAATGGATTAAAATAATTCAATGGTTCCTTACTCTGTATTTTCTTCCTTCTTCTTCTTCTTCTTCTTCTTCTTCTTCTTCTTCTTCTTCTTCTTCTTCTTCTTCTTCTTCCTCTTCCTCTTCTTTTTTGAGATGCTCAGTAAATACATATTATCCTTGTCAAAGGAACACATGGAACAGAGAGTTACTTCACAGTAGGTTTGCTCTTGTCTTTAAGAACCTGAGAGGAAGTTTAGCTTAATGCAGCACTGCAGAGCTGGTGCCCAGTATGAGGAATGACTCTTTCCTGAACTCACAGAGATTCAGTAGCAGGGCAGTCCCAGAAAACAGAGAATTTGGCCTCCCTAGTAGTGACCACACAACAGGTGGGTGGGAAGAGGGGCTTTCACACCTGATGATTGATTTATTTATTTATTTATTTATTTATTTATTTATTTATTTATTTATTTCCTCTCTTTTATAGGCCCAGCCAATCTAGTTCTATTTTTTACTTCTGTCACAGTAATCAATATTCTTTAGAGAAAGATTCATTTTTTCCAATACTGTGTTTTAGGTGTTGTTCAAGAGATAAAGAGAACAGCTCTTGTTAGAGGGACAGATGGAAGATACAGCAATACCTTGTCACATCTGATTGCACTTAGTCTAAATTATCGCAAGAGGAAGTTTTACTTTGACGTGACACCACCACAACAAGGTATTTAGAATGTGCAAAGTTTCTGTTACTGACGTTGGTGGAACTCGATACCTATACCAAAGTCTTTGAACAAAGACTGAATCTTGCCATATTGTCCTAAGGCCAGCCTCATACTGTTCAATAATCTCACACTGTCTAGGGTCGATCCTGAGTTAAGTTCTAGAAGGAGTGAAGCCTCCATTACATTTTGATCAAAGACCAAARGCTAGTGCATTGAGAAGGCATAGTATCGACATCATGACAGATCTCAACTCATAATAAATGACCAGGGGAGATTTATCAAATGAACGACAGACATGCTGCTCCCAGCAGCACTGGGAAGCAGTCACATCCTTTTGGATATATGGGAAGTCATTCTTAGCCTAGAGACAGACAAATATTAAGTTCTGTTTACACTGCCTATTTAAGTTGCCATCCTTCCCCTGTCTCTTCTGAAAGAGCAGTTACAGGCTCAGGGAGATGCTAATGCAAAGGAATCTCACCCCTTGCTATGTCACTCTTGGCATGGYATCAATTCCCTACCTCTCTAGACCAGCCAGGTCCTCTCTGACCTTATATCTGGCCAAGAAGTCCAGTACTTTATTTTTCGCTCATCACTTTTCCGGCTACTCTTTGAGATGTGCTGAGGCCCTCACGTCCCTCTGCATGGAATGAGTGCTTACTTTAGTCTACATCATCCCCACATTATAGGATCCTAAGCCACCATAAAAACTTCAAAAGAAGATAAGAAGGTCTGTCTCTCAAGCATCAGGCTCTCCTTACACTGATCTGCCCTTTCACAGAACAGAGCTCATATACCTTTCCCTTAGGAGGGAGCTCATATACCTTCAGGAATGGAAGCATAGGAGATGTGCAGTTCAAAAGTGAACACATCAGGGGCTTGAACAATGTGCTTCAGTAAACATGAGCCACTGCCTGCCTCCTAGGAGCCAGTCCCAGGGACATTCAATCAGATCGTRTTCATTGTCCTCCAAAAAGCTGGGGCTTTCTCTCTGCACATAGAACTGTAAGATTTCGGGATGAACAAATGGCCCTCCATCGATCCCTTCCACTTTTGAATTTGTTGTAATAGGGGAATCAGAGATATCTAGGGCATAAGCAAAGCTATTAGGACCAATATTGTGGGCTATGGGGCGGCACTGACCCTTCTTGTCGACTGAGGGAGATGAGCCTAAATCCTAGATGAAGCCATGATGGCATTTCCCTCCCCCATGGCCAGAAATGCCCTTCACAATGGGCTTACAAGTAGAGGGATAAAAGGACACTCTAGCAAATCCTCTCACTTGATTTTTCCAAAAGATAGGAATCAATGCTTCTGTGATTGTCCCGAAGATGGCCTACCTCTTGAAGAACTGGGAGCRGGGTAGAGGAGGAGAGGGAATTAGGTCTTTCAGAGCATCAAGAAAATAGCTTTCTGTAAAATATGAAGTGTGGTCCTTATCTTTATTAAGTTTTTCATTTCCATTTACACACATGCACACACACACACACACACACACACACACACACACACACACACACACAACCTGCTTGTGAGTACAGGTTTTCAAGAAGGTAGTCACCCCAAGTATAACCAGGGGTTATCTCAGGTTAGACCCTGGTAAAGGCAGACACTTCTGATGATTTAATCCTCTGTGATCATAGGTGCTGGCTGACACTAACTAGTGGATTATAACATTTAGCAATATCAGAAGATGACTCTTCAAAATCAAGTGTTCTGTCCCTGATAAAACTCTTTGCAAAAGAAAAAAGATTTGAATTAGGATTTGTTAATCCTGGTTGCTAATGCATGACCAACGGATGACAAGATTCATCTGGACATATCTATGTAGGTTTTAAGGTGGACAGATGAGATGAGCACAGGCCGATCAACACTGAACTCAAYARCAAGTCTCCTGCCCAGCATATACAAGAGAACCATGTGTTTTTTGTATATGTTATATTGGTAAAATGTCCCATGCAGTGCAAGCTCCCTAAGAAACTGGCTCTGCAGACAAGATTTTGCCTTCCCACATCAGAWTCAAGCACATTTGTCCCAAAGTGTCCTCCAGAACATCTTGTCCTGAGTTATGCCGATTCTCTGACTCTGTGACAGGAAGAAAGGGCAATAAAATGAACTRTGAGTAAAGACATTGTGACCTTAGGGACAAATAAGGGCAGAGTATTTCCAACAGAGGCTATTATTTGTCATCTCAGAATATAAAGATGTCTATAGAAAAGACAACTAATGGGATGTCATCCGTGGTGAGGACAGAAATGACTTTGCTTAAAAATTTCCTCAACCTAGCCAGGCAGTGGTGGTGCACACCTGTAATCCCAGCAGTTGGGAGGCAGAGGCAGGTGGATTTCTGAGTTCAAGGTCAGCCTGGTCTACAGAGTGAGTTCCAGGAAAGCCAAGGCTATACAGAGAAACCTTGTCTCGAAAAAAAAATTCCCTCAACCAGTAACTCCAATACAAAGTTTTTAACAGGGATTACTTAGTTGATTTATGCTGAATATTAAAACAAAGATTTGATGGTGATATTTCTTGATGTATCCATTTCTTCTGTCTGCTACTTGCACACRCTCAAAACCAAAATAATAGTTATGACAGATTACTCTCTTGTCTTCCTAAACAACTACCAAATAACAACAAAGGCTTTTTACTATCTTGTGTTTGTCTATAAGATTTTCCTGGGAACTCTATGTACACAGGTGATGATAATATGCTCTGTATGTTGTTTGGATTTAGTGCTCTTTGAATAAGATAACAAAATTGTTCATTAATGTTACTGTGTCTCGTGGTATTAAAAAGCGAGTAAAATAAAAGGTGAGACTAAGTAAAAAAAAAAAGTAAAACCATGTAAGAATAAATGTATCTTTAGTAAAAGATTTGTGTATCGTGATTAAGATGGTGGCTGTTTCTTGCCAATAGAAAAGAAAGATTTAAAAGCCTAAACTCACTACCAAGGTTGTGGTGTTAAACTCTCTAAGGTCAGAATTCCAATTCATAAATATCAAATCTCCATTTAAATTAATGAAGTTTTCTTAAGTTATTAGTTGGCTCTTGGTTTCACAAGTACTTAATTAAAAGAACAAAAAACAATGTGTGCTAATTAAGGTTTATTTACAAGTATTTGATTTCTGCCTACACTTTCTCTAAATATTACACAGTAGTAAAATGTACCAGACTTCCATTACAGAGAAATGGAGTCAAGGGAGCTTAAATCCCAGTACATCAAACATGAAGATGACAGGAGTTAGATACCTCCTCACTCCCAAGTTAGCCCCACAAAGCCGGCCTCCCACCATTAACCCTAGTAAGTGCAATAAGTGTAGTAAGTGTAGTAAGTGCCCTCTGAGTGTGCAATAGGCATATTTTGAGGTCTATATATAAATGAGGACAGAACAATTAAAAGGGACAATATTTGGTCCCAGGTCAATGTGGTCCCAGTAAACTGTGGGACATATCAAGATGTCTTGGAGTTCTAATGAGTTGTGTGTCCCCTCATTCAGGAAAACCACRGATATGCATYCACATGGACTCTAAWCAGTGTCCAGTTTACAAAAAGGAGGGTCCACAYGAAGAAAAGTGTTCTTTATTCTTCCTAGTAAAGCCACAGTCCAAATTAAAAAAGCCTTTGGCTTCTCTTTACATCAATGGAACACCAGTAAAGAGAAGATAAGTTGGGCTCTATGGGGAGCCTCTGGCCCCCATAGAACCCAACTTATCCCTGAGGACCAGATATTCAATTACCTAATTAATAAAAAATAGGTTTTTTGCTTCCTGAATTCTTTTAAATAATGAACATGAAAATTTAAACAAAATTTAAAATTATTGATATGGTTTTTTTTGTTGTTTTTTGTTTTTCGAGACAGGGTTTCTCTGTGTAGCCCTGGCTGTCCTGGAACTCACTCTGCCTCCCAAGTGCTGCAGGGTTTCTCTGTGTAGACCAGGCTGGCCTCGAACTCAGAAATCCACCTGCCTCTGCCTCCCAAGTGCTGGAATTACAGGCGTGTGCCACSACGCCCGGCTGATATGTTTTACAGCTCAAGGGACCTCACTCGCCAGACATTAGACTTAAATCCATATGAGCTGTTATATAGACAATGATTTCTGAGCAATGTTTTTCTTCTTGATAAGGAAAATACTGCCCAGATATAAGACATCTTGACCTTATCTAAATTCAACACTGAAGGGCTTTCCATGATCTGAGAAAATGCAACTATGAACACACTCTGGAAGATTACTTCTCACCGTTGCAATGTGAAAATCTACAACCTAACCAGTCACATTTCAACATTAACTGAAGTTGCCAGATAATCTGATGTCAAACTCACAGGTTTGTTGGGAAATTTTTAAGGTACTTGTACCATGCTCATGAATCCAATAGAATTATATTTATTTCTRAGATTAACATCTGGATACTCATTTCTGGTTGTGCCTCACCTTTAAATGACTTCCCTTGTAGAGTTTCCAGGCATTCATCCCCAAAACAGAAGTCTGGTTTAACAAAGAGTTACTCTTGATTTGTCAATCTARAGATAGAGAAACCACTTCTCTGACCTTATCTCTTGATGTCCCCCWTAAGGTTAAGGTTATTGAAAGCSAACAGTCATTCTCAACTCAAGCTCACAGATTAAAAAGCTCCTGAATCATACCAGTGAGTTCATAAAATATATTACTAAASATAGGTGTGGCAAAATATGTCTTTTCTTGAATGTTATGAAGGAGTTTTGTTGACTCCTTTGTGTTGCCCTCTCAGGCTAAGCTTCCAGGAGAAAGGACAAAAATTTGATAGATCTGTGTGGGAACATAATGGCCCAGGGTTACAGAGAAGTGGTCGAGGGAGCGTCAACCCCAGATACCTCAAACATGAGGATGGCAAGAGTTGGCTACCTCCCTACTCCCAAGCTAGAGCCATAAAGCCAGCTACCCCGCCATCAACCCTAGCAAGACTTTATTACCATGACAGCCTTCAGGCTTCACTCCTCGTTTGACCTTAAAGCTTTCACACGTGCACACACACACACACACACACACACACACACACACACACACACACACACACACTACAGCCTTTGTATGGAGATGAAGCATCTTTCAACATCCCTGCACACTGGCCAATGGTGTTGGCCACACAAATCTTGCCCCAGAGATCTTGGTCACCTCCCCAGGGGCACAAATATCCCCTTTCCGCCCTGCCCAAAAAAACTGAACCAGTTCTCCTAAGCTGCTCCCGGGTGTGTTTATTGCTGCTCGCCCACGTCAGGCTAACCTTCCCTCCCTCCAGTCCACTCAGGGCATAATGGGCCTGGATACCCCGAGGGGGAGGTAGACACAGTGTGGCAGATCTGCAGTCCTTGTTATATGTATTTTGAAGATGCTATTTCAAGTATAAGAAATGCCAAAAAGAAACCTTGGCACCAACTAATGGTTGTCCTTCATGCCCAGTCTCAATTCTCACGTTTTATTGCAATCCTTAGACCAACTCACTCGGGGAGGATACTCACTCTCTCCCAACATCATTCTTTCTGTGATGCCAGAGAGGTCATCACCCCCAAGCTGACAGCAACAGTTATGGTGACCTCCGAGAGGGAGAACCAAGATACTAGGCATCAGTTCAATTCTTCGGCAGGCAGACAAGGTTCTGGTTATATTCATGTATTTTTTTTTCACCTCAACCGTTCAGATTGTCAAATTCTTCATTCTTCACTCTCTCCAAGATAAAGTCTGGACAGGCTTTTTCCCACCAGAGAATTATTTGGCAGGACTTTCAAATCTCCCTGTGGGTGCTGGGAGTAGTGATCTTTGAATTATCTAGTCACCAGTAGAGAAAAGCAACCTATTCCTGTTCCAAAAATACAAGAGTTTGGTTTCACAGACAAAACTCAGACACTATCTTTGGGTTCTCTCTCTCTCTCTCTCTCTCTCTCTCTCTCTCTCTCTCTCTCTCTCTCTCAGTGTGTGTGTATGTGTGTGTGTGTGTGTGGTTTCAATAAAACTCATGTGAATGCTGAGACCTTCCTCTCTTGCTTTCTTATCCTTTAAAGTTGAAGAGAGAAACTGTCCATTCCTGCAACTCAAGACAACCTTGCCATGACCGTGGCAGAATCATTTCCACCACTATCAACTGTACCCCTGATCCCTACCTGTCTCTTTTGCAGATTTGTGACTTATTGGTACGTGTGTGTGTGTGTGTGTGTGTGTGTGTGTGTGTGTGTGTGTCCTATTTAACTTCATCAGAGGCATTAATGTGACCCTTAGATTTACATCCTAATGGACGCCATGACACTTGCAGTTTGGGTCCTGGAACCCTAAACTGGCCGTGTAGAGGGAATGAAAGACAGACACACTTTCAGTAAAACTTGGGCCGGGTGGCATCTGCTCCACTGCAATCCAGAACCTCAGGTTGTTTATTATGCACAGCACAGAGGAAAGAGTTAGCTGGTCGCCATGGGTCTCCGTAGGCAGCAGTCTCAGACCATAAACATTCAGGGAGAGGCAGCTGCAGGTCCTAGTGTTTGAGCACACTTATCACTTACTGACACTTGGACACTGTCATCCTTCTGGGCCTCTTGTATTCTTGGCATGGATTACTCATTTACTCACACCCAGGGCTCCTCTGCTCTCTACAGGTGGGGTCACCAGGAGGCCCACAACTAAACATAAGAGATTCTGCCTTTCCCCCCACCCCCAAATCCATCCCTAAATAATGGTTCGTGAAGGATCATGACCTCTGAGCCTCTCCTCCTTGCATGCCTGTTTGTTGATGGGCTCATTCTTATGAAGACCCAGTTCAGTCATGCAGAGTCGCTGCTGGTTTGTGGTTGAAATTGTTATGCATTGTTTGGAAGAAGAAATTTCACAGCCCTTTATCCTTATCCCTGGTTCTTACACATATATTTCTTCTTCAATATCTCTTAAGGCACAGATGGGAAGATGTAACTGTCATTTTTCCATTAATTATCCACTTTGCATCCCAATTGCAGGCCTCTCCTCCCACTCCACACCACATAGCCTCTCCTCCATGCCCTCTCTTCTCCATCCCAGATAAATGTCATTTTTTAAGTGCTGAGCACTCAATTGTCTTTATTCTCAGGACCTAGTGCTACCATAAGTTTCTATAAAAGTTGACTAGAAAGAGACTCTTCTCTGTTTAAGCCTGATTAAGTGTTGAGTGTCTGATGCCTGGAGCCACTGGCCATACACCTATAGAAGGGCTCTGGGGGCTGTTTAATTGAAGTCTAAATGAGGAAGCCTGGTCCTTCTTCTGGCGCCAGAATATGCTTGGATTGGGTACCTAAGCTGGGAATGTTGGATTCCCTCACCCAGTGTTTGAGAATGGAAACTTGGAATTAGTTTTCCCTTGCCCCTGTAGTAGAGTTTTACAGACCTTGTTGTCCATGAGTTACGAGATGGAAGATTCAGACATGCAGTTTAACTACAAAACTCTTAGAAAGGACAATATTTGAAAAAAGAACACCTACCTTATAAACTAGTGGAGGCATTATATCTGAGATAATATTCTCTGGGTGGCAGATTATATTAAATTCTAATATTTGTTCATAGGTGATACTATGTTTAATTTGTGTTTTTCTCTCTCATTTGCATTCCAAAATGTCTTCGTTTATACCTGAAATTATCACATAAATTTTTCCAATCACCCTGCATCTTAGGCATAGCAGGTCTAACCTAAAGTTGTAATGAGAAGGAGACTTATGAGCCAGACATTGAGTCAAAATCCAAGTTGTAAATTGGCAATAAAACAGCTCCACATGCTTGACTTAACTAGTATATATACATCGGTTTCCTCACACACAAACTAGGGTACAATTGAAATTAATTTAAATTTACAAATTATTAAGAATTACACCATAGGGCTACATAGTGTACATTCTTGTTGGTACTGTACTCAAAACTTATTGATTCCAGCATCTTAAAATCACATGTATAGTTTTCCCATTCCGTTCCACATCAAAGGATGCTCTATGCAGACGAGTATTGCTAATCAAGCAGACAGTGTGGAAATGTCAAAGTGCCCAAGCAAACATGACTCACCTGCAATTCCTGAAAGACAGAAGTCAGGACAGTCTGAACCCAAGAGGCAACCTATTTCTGATAAGCCCAACACACCTTGATATATCTGTTCCTTGAAAATCTAGGCCACAGGTTTATATCCCATACTATTCTCATATCAGAAAGCTCATGCCAAGTAGCATAGAACTCATGTGAATACTCCAGATAGGAAAGGCAAAGACTAGGAACGAGAAGATAGTGGCACATAGAAGCCTTGTTCTAAAACAGAATGAGTCTAGGAAAAACTATTTAAATATAGTATATTACATTATGCTAGGGTTGTAATATATGGTACAGCTCACGTGACTTATTTAATGAGTCTTGATCATGTTTCTTCTAATTTGTATTAGAACATTTCCAAAACATTTTTTCTCTTGCTACATAAAGTTTCTACTAAAGTAAAATAATGTTCCACTTCTTTTTCTGAATGTAATGGCTAAGTCTGCCAGCGATGTTTTTAATGAGTCTACAATACTGTGGTTTCACTTTAAGCTCTCTGTAAAAAGAACAGGGCATCCAAGCATGTAAAAGTTTAGAGCCCTGTAGTCAAAACTAGAAAACCTATGTGTGAAGATGTCCTGCTACCTACTACATAGAAGACCGTCTAATCCATGTGATCTTTGGAGACCTCAATTCCCACATAATGAAATGAGAATTACCGCATTTATGGCTGTACAGAATTATTTTACGAACTCAGTACAATAAAATGTGAGCACATTTTAAAAGCTGCAAACTGTTACACATCAGCATAAATCTGCAGCTCTATGTCATCTACATCCTTTCAAATGACCATTCCCCAAATTAATATTGCCTCATTCTGTCCAGAGAAATGCACACTTTTATGCATGAAGGTATTTTGAAATTTAGTAGTAACAATGTGCAATTTTGTGTGCTCCTTTTTTTAAATAGGAAAATCTACTTTAGTGCTTCATGGTTTTCTTCATTGATGGCATTGTTACAACAGAATACTACAGAGTGAGTAATTCATAAATAGAGGTTTATTTCTTGCAATTCTGGAAGCTACAAGGTCCCAAATCAAGAGGCTTCAGGTGGGAAAGACATCCTTGCTGTGTTAGCCCATGATGAGATAAGTGCAATAAAGAGTGCTTGTGCTGGACAGTGGGAGGGAGGTTTGATGTGTGAAAATTAAAGTATATTTTGTCCTATAATGTATCTCTAAGTTAAAATAAATTAGACAGTTGTAAATGTCTACTTCTTATGTAAAAATCCAAAAGACAGCAAAAACAACTACGTTCCTTTAACATGGGGTGTATGAGCATGTATGTGTGTGTGTGTGTGTGTGTGTGTTCCTGTGCATGGGAGTGTGTGTGTGTGTATTTGTGTGTGTGTGTATGTGTGTGTGTGCACACGTGCGCGCGCGCATCTGCCTTATTTCCTGAGTTTGACCATTTCATTACCAATTCATCTTCCATAATTAAAAATGGATGGGTAAAAAAAAAATTAAGACAAACCACACAATGCTCTGTATTTTCAAATTTAAGCTTTAATTACATTTATTTCTTTGTTACTTTTTTATGTGTGTAGCCATATATGTTACAATGCATGCATTAAGATCAGGGACAATTCATTTAATTTCTTGTCTTTTAACATCTGGACTCTGGGGATCAAATCCAGGTTGTCAGACTTCATGGCAAGGGGATCTATTAGCATTCTTTTTTAGATATTTGAGAGCTACGTTTGTTAGTGTTCTAGGGATTTTGTAATAATAGACCATATGTATATGGTCTTTTAGAGAAACATAAATTGTTATCTCAAAGAATGGAAGCTAAGGTATCATCTTTGCTATGGCCGGCTCGCACCAAGCGAGCTCCGGCAACCGGGAAACCCCAAACTTAAAACCTCTGGAGACTCAGCTATCTATGCTCAAGAGTTAAGCTGAGCAGCAGGCCCCGTGGGCCAGCCAGGCTAGGCTCTGAGCCCTGTGGGAGATCTTGCACTGCCTGCCACCGCAGCCTGCCTCGCTGTCCCTTGGGCCAGACRGAAGAACCAGGTACCGAGTTTAAGATCGTGGGGGTCACAAACAGCCAGGCAGTAACCTGCGCTCAGGAACTGAATAGAACAGTGGTTCCTGTAGCCCAGACAGGCGAGGGTTCTACGCCCTGGGGGGATCCCCACCATCTAGGCTCCAGCAGTCCAAACAGGGAAGCTATACTCCTATAGGGAATCCCGTGGCTAGACTGAGCCCC
>BDUI01002674.1:114366-124947 GCA_002335545.1 Apodemus speciosus | reverse complement strand
TCAGGAAATCTTGGGCTACTGCTACCACTGTAGATTTGTAGTATCATTCAAGCTCCTAAAAAATCATTAGCTGAATGGTCTTGGAGTCCTTATAATTATGACTAACAATTTCCCTTAATGTCCAGTATCGCTGATGTAGGGCATGTGGGTATTTGTTCCTGATCTGTTTGTGGTGTTATACTTTTATCTGATTCTTATAACTGTATTCTTATTACTCTTCCAAAGGAAAGAAATTCAAACATTTCTTTCATTCAAATTTCCCATGTATTTGGAAAGTTCATACAATGTGGAAGTAAGAGGAAAGTACTGAACTAGAAATTGATACTCGCATCAGTCTTAGCCATATGGGAATATAATTTTGAATAGACCATCACCTCTTCCTCCAACTGGATCTGCACATTCTACAGTGAAATAACTGGCAGGCTGGTGTCTGGGTTCACTGAGACATTGTTTAGGAGAGCACGGTGTAGAAAAAAACATCCAGGTAGTTCATGAGAGGTTTTCTAGAGAAGCAGACAGAGCTGGGGTGCAGACRGGATCACGCAGAGTCAAAATGCCTCACTTTGGCAGCCACCCTCCCCTCAGGYTCCACCTTAACATTTGAACATTAGYGCTGTTCAACAKCAGTGTTGGGATGTGAGGGGAACTGGCTGCCRCATCTGCCAAGCCTCCTTGAAATGGTTGTCCTGGCTGACCTGCCTAGAGAGTCACCTGTGTGTTACTCAGGGAACAGTGTGGAACCCTCATRGACCTGGGGTTTACAATTAGAAATGGACCTCAGGATAGAGAAATGGGACTGTGTGTTATGTCTAGGAAACAGACACAACTGACTTCCCTGGGTAACTCGAGGCAAACTCTCTAAAAGTAATATCAGTGCCAATACTACTTGTTCAGATATACTACTGAGCACTTAGGGTCCTAGAGATCCAGGCTTTTAATCCTGCAGTTTAATGACTGAAGCAGGATGGTAGCCACAACCTGCACTGCAGAGTGACACACTTACAAAAAAAATTAATTGAAAAAATAAGATTGAATCAATGCTTCATTTCCACAAGCATTTGCAATAGAGATTGATTAAAGATGGCATACTGGACATTAATGTATCAATGCATACATCAATAAATATTAACATTAAATCTCAGAGAAGTGAAGGATTCCTTTGCTACCTCCTCATTTATCTTCTGACAGGAGAGAACCTTGTGAAAACTGGACACTCACAACAACAGAATCTAGGTAATTAAAGACCTTTCTCAACTGGAGCAAGAAATGTGGCAAGTCTCAATGCAGTTACAAATAAAGGTAATTTGCATGTAATCAGATGGGGCAAATTTAAAAGCATCCAGTCTTTTTGTGTGTTTAGACTTTGAACCTCACATTTTTCACCCTAGTGATAATTAATGATTGTTCTCAAAGAAAACAGATTTTCACAAAGAAAGTAGGTGAATTTTATGACAAGTTAGATTTTATAATACATTACTTCTGCTCTCAGACACCCTGATTCCCCAGAAACCTCAAGACAGGTTTGTATAATGCTGATGTCCATTGGTACTCATGGTTCACAAAGGTTTCTTGCCTACTAATACTTCTCAGCCTTAGTTCCTTAAACAGCCGACCTGTGCTTTCCTTCCGCATTGTCACTCAAATGCTCTAAAAGTCTTGACCTTTATAAATAGTAATTAATTTCCAAGGGCCTCTATCACATAGCCTTTTCTTTTAGCTGAGATTCCATTGTGGGAGACATAAATATCTTTTCCTCAAAGCTGACATGCTCCCTAACTGCCTTGTAGATATCAGGAGAAGTCTCTGTGATGACAGCTGGGTTTATGCTTACAACACAAGCCTCAATGTGTGCACAACCACTCAGCTGTGCAAAGTCTCCTGATGATAATCTCAAAAATATGCTGTTTGTAAGGATTACTCTAAAGTTAAATGCTACCTGAGGGCTTCATTGCATTATGTTTTCAAGGGGCACAGACATCCATAGTCCCAACTCTACCACTTTACCATAGTAAGGTAATCCCAGGTTGGGTTTGTTCCCTAAATTTATTAATCCGAATCCCACATGCTGTGTTTTATTTATTTTAATTTCTTTATGGAGAGAGGTCTATGAATCTGTCACACACAGACAAACAAACAGACAGAAAGACAGACAGGCAGACACACACACACACACACATACACACACACACACACACACAGTGCTAGATATCTGGATTGGCAGGATGTCAGGCTAGTAGGAGACAGGTTCTGATGTTTCCTGTCTTCTCTTTTCTGTCTTGGAATATCCACYGAACAGTGATGTCACTCTCCCTCCCCAAGAGTGGTTCCAAATCTTAAATGCCCTAAGGCAGAACATTGAAATCAACAACAGTTTTTCACGGGCTTTTTACATGAGTCTGAGGAAAAGCTCCTTCAAAATGGCAGCTGACCTGAATAAATATAGACAGGAAAAGCAGGCTGAAGCAATACGGAGCAGAGGGATGGCAGGGAATGGGGTTCAAGTCCTCCGCGAGATACTGCTGCCTCTGCCAACTGTTTCTTCCTCTTTTCTAATATTAGAACTGTTGTAATTCTCCATTGTGCTTTTGTATTGCAGACCAAATAGCTCATTTTCAAGAGTGATGAGAAACTGAAGAAGGAGCTCATGCAAATACATTACAGAATCTAAACAACACTTGGCAGAAAAGATCAGTGTGAGGAGGAGCATGGAGCCAGCAGGATTGTGTGTCAGCTACTCAGTCTGTTCTTGGGACTCTCTTGTGATGTTTAGTGGAGTGTATGATTCAATGAATAGGATCCACATTCATTTGCACATACATTTACTTACACAAATGCCAGGCAATCCCCCCCMCACACACACAGAGAAACACACACACACACACACACACACACACACACACACACATGCACACACACACTAGAGTAGGGTTCTCAGAAGACTGAGACCTAGCTTTAGTGAAGACAACTTTACAGGAATTAAGGAGGAAGTAGGTGTCTTCTACCACAGTATGGATAGAGACCCAATGTTGAGATGTCAGGCCTGCACAGAACTTCACTTTTTTATCTGTATGCAGAAGAAAGAAGAGAAATTAGTCCAGAAGACAGCCTTCTGGGAAGATATAAGGAACAGCTTACTAAAAGAAAGATTTTTTCCAATGAACTTCCTTTCCATTTGGACAACTATATTGTTCTAAAGAGAACAAAAGTAGTAAAGTAGCCCAGGTGCACCAATGACATCAAAGGAAGCTCAACCTTCAGTCCCAACAATCTTCAGCCCACCAGAGGTGTGTTCAGGAAAGGAAGCCTCTAGGAAGCAGCCCCAACATTACCAGCTGTCAAGGAGACTATAGAAATTGCCACCATGGAAAGGCCAGGTAAGTCATCACAGGTTCCTGACTTAGAAAGCCTGTGTAGTTGTTCCCACTGCTCGGTGTCAGACACACAGGAATGAGATTGAAGCTTACCAGTAAGGTAAGGCAGAAGTGCTGGACAGGTATGTGAAGTCTGGAACACTGAGCCCCACAGAAAATGATGAATCTCCTCCTTTGTCCTCAGTATCTTGCTTCCATGGATCTGCTTACTCTGCTGTAGTAACAGAAACCTCATGTAATGAGTGCTGTCTTTTTCTGTCTTGCCACTCTGTCTTGTTAGCTTAAGTAGATTGAGGAATATTTCTGGATATCTGTGACTCAATTGTAAAGAAATTTCTGTGAGCTTGCTCTGCAGTTCTGGGGCTGTAAGTGTTTCCCTCATCTTTACAACATTGCCCTATTTGTGCTGTCTGCATCCTGTTAATTGTTGACGGGGTTTGTCACAGCCTGGCAACCCTTGGTAAATACTTCATATGAATGAACATTCTCACAAAAGGCTTTCTTTAAGGCAGATGCTCTGAAATACTGGCAATTTGACTTAATCTAGTTCTGAAAGGACCTAGAAAAACAAAAGTTGATACTTCAATGTTCAGAGTCCATCAGACTTGGAGATGTGAACTAAGAACAAAGACATGTCAGTACCCAGAGAAACACAGCAGAGGTTTGTCTAGTCTCTGACTCTTTAGATCACAGATAGCTCAACTTGCAATCTGTGTTAAGAGAAGACTTTGTGCAATGAGCCCATGCACACACATAGAGACTTCTTTGTAACCAACTCAAAGCCAGATCCAGAAATATTGATTCATCCATTAAAATTTAGAATAAATCCCATGGTCACAGCTCCCAGTCAGCAGTAACCAGAACTTGGAGAAAAATACTCCCTGGCTAATCTGTGGTTCTATCATGGAAAGGGGTATTCAATGACTTTATATTTTTCTCCCAGACTACCAGACTGAGTTCTGCTCAGGGATACTAGACCCTGTCATCTCAATTTTTTTTATTTCTATTATAGTTCAGAACTGCAGAGGCCTGTGCCAGATGGGCACTCTCAGGATTTGTGTGAGAAAATCTTCACCTCAGCAAAAAAGAACACCAAGAAAGGAATCAAGAAATGTGGGGGTTTAGGCAGAACCCTGGTAGAGACATTATATTTTCTGATCCAGGGCTGTTTCTTTGCCCTTTGGCTTCGCATGACTCTCAGGGAACTTACACAGGGTGTGTGTCCATACATAACATGACCTAATTCTGGGAGCCAGCCCCAGCAGAGGTGTTTCTTCTTGGTCCTTCTTGAGGCAGCAGAGGGGGTAAGACTTTGTCTTATGGAAAATTTAGGGTTGTTGGATAGTAAAAGGTTTACTTATCTAAATCTAAGTTACTAGGCTAACATAGCTGACCTGCCTTCTGTGTTCCCCTGAAGCCAGAGACTGCAGTCTCAGGCATTTAACACATCACCCTAAAACAGCAGGAGATTAAGTAAAGGATTAGTTGCTGGAGCCTTTTCCCTATTGTCCAGAAGCCTCTTGCTTGTCAGTCTAGAGGGAAGTAGGAGCAATAAACTATTGAGCCAGGAGAAGAGAATAACACTTGCAGAAAGAAAAACTTCTACATAAGTGAATATGCATAATCTCACATAAATTCATACATGCATCATCATTCATATTTTCACGCAGTCAGTTGGGCCCAGCTTGCATGCATTCTCATAATTTTATACTTACACACACACACATGCATACATTCTCCCAATTACATACTTACACACATGTCCATACTTACATATGCATATGGAGCAAAAGACCAAGCAACGGTGCAGAAAGAACTCACTCATTCTGGATGAAAGATGGACTACAATATTTATTGCATTGAGAAAGAAAAAGCTTCCACTCTTGCAATGCTAAATAATTAAATCCATGTTTGTAAGAAAAAGACTTTGTTTCTCTTAATAAGACTAAGCCTGCCTTGTCCTTACCATGGGACCTAATCTATCCCATGGTAAGGAGAGGCCTGCCTACTCCTTCTGCTCTCTGCATCATCTTATTTCCTCTTTCCCTCTGCCTCCTGCACATTGTTATTCTCTTAGTTATTTTATGTTACCTATAGTTTCTAAGTTATTCCACTCTGCATTCTCCTTCTAATCTTGTTCTCTTCTGACTAAAAACTTCTCCTCAGNAAGGGGTGTGCTATTACTATTGATTATTATAAATGTATAATAATAATAACAGGAAAAGCATATAAATAGCAGGAAATCTTTCCTAGAAATAGTCCCCCACAGCCTTGCTGAATGGGGGCTCATCTGTCGCAGATTATATAATAATCTGAGGCAGGCATTTCAGGATGAACATCTGCTAGTATATTAGCTTTGTCCCATTATGGCTCCTGACAACCTAAAAGGAACCTTTTGTGATAAGGCCTGGCCACATGGAATTTCTTGACTTTGTATTTGCTTACTTATCAGAGTTCTTTGATTTGMATAAATTTTTTCAGTGCTATAGTTAGAAATTTTCATTTCGTGATGGCTAGTGCCAATTATTCAAGTCTCTGGCAAACTGAGGCAGGCTGCTTCCTTCAAGTTTAAATCACCCTTATAGAGTGATATATTGTTTTGAAGGAAAAGAAGGGAGGTCTGTAGGAAGAGAGTCAGACAGGCAGACATGAGCCATAGAGACGGGTATATTGTCTAATCATGAAAGGAAAAGGAAAACTCAATTCCTTTGGGGTACTGGTATAAGAACCTATTCTGGTAAGCCATGGAGCATTAATTACCTAAGGAACCCAGGATTCCTGAGAAGACCTGCTGACTGCTGCAGGGAAGAGCCTAGGCCCAGGATGTGCCAAGATGGACATCTCAGGTTCATCTCAGCATCTGTTCATTGTATAGTATCCAGTGAAGCACAAGAGCCGCCAGGGTTCTGAAACCCTGAGGAGAAGAAGAAGCTTGAGGGTCCTAGTTTGTGGTGGCCTGGGGCTTGATTTGTGTCATGAGAGAGTTTGAGACCTCCAGGGAACTATCACAAGTTGTTTTTTTTTCTTGGCAGGTCATAAAGGAGTATCATGTCACTCACATTCTCTCTAGAAAAGAGGCTCAGATATTCATTTTTTTTTTTTATTCTCACTATGAGAAAGAACTCATTTCCATACAAAAAAAATGGAGCTTCTTACATTAGGCTGGATTCATGTAAGCCAAGGGACCTGATATTGGGCTTATGTTGTCTGTCATTTAGAAATATCCTGTCTAAATATTGCTCTTCATGGAGTCAGTCCTTTACAGATCATCAATAGTGTCCAGTAGTAGTCAAAGGTCCATTTCCCAGTGCTTTTTCAGCTTTTCTAATTTAACTCCTTACTTGAAGTAATTCTATAAGTTCCAATCCCTTGTGTGTCTGGCTGGAGAGTGATCATGTGTCAGGATGTATGAGAACATGGAAAAGAGGCCATGTACCTAAAAGTTATATAAATGGAACTATGTTAAAAAAATAAGCCAGGAGTTATTTCTAATGATCGCATTTTATATTTACAAAGAAGCACTTCCTTTTGCATACCTTAAGATCTCTTACATGCAAGGTTTTCAAGTGTTTGCCCATGCTGAGCACACTGATTTTCAAGATAACACAGTAACTTGCTTGGAGAGTCCTTCTGAATGACTCCCTCATTTCCTAAAGACTCAAGCTCACAGAATAAGCAGCCTCTCCTGTAATATGTGAGGTATAAGCTACAACTAGGTGGTTTATTTGAAGGCCTTAAGAGATCATACATACTTGTAATCCGGACCTGGAAAGTGCTAATGTGTGAGGCAGTCTCCTGTGGCTACATGCTCTTTAGTTCCATTGCATAAATTCGTTCTGCTGTGCCAAACTCAATAACATTATATGCCCAATTGAAATTTGGCCTTTTGTGTCTGGGGACACAAATGGCAGATCACACAGAAAATTAGCAGAAATTCAGGTGAGGCAAAGTGTACAACATTCTTCAGGATGTAAATACAGGACAGTGTGCATTTCAGAGAAAGAGGAGGCACACTTGAAGTGACTTATAATGACTTGTAAAGAGGGACCAAAAGTTCTTGGCAGAAGGATCGGCATTGGGACCTGTCCCCTTGCATCACTGAGCAGTTTGCTGGGATTTGTGCTTGCTGTCAGAAAAGAATTATTGGTATGCACTGACATGAGCCCTCAGAGCCATGTTCTCCATGTTTCCTGGTACAGGCAGGAAAAATAATGGGTATTCAGAGTAGAGTATAACTCTTACTGTTATTCTGGGCAAAGGAGTGCTGTGACCAACCTTTTAACCTATAGTTAAATGGAAGGATTTGCAAGGCTGCTCCACTAGTGAAGGTCAGTTACAATTTGAGAGCTGTTAACCTTAAATGCTAATGAGAGTGTGATAGCTGTGTGTGTGGTGGGGAGGGGTAGGATCTGGGAAATTGTGGGATTTCAGATATCCAGAGAATTAGAATCTAGGTTGAGGCGGCCACCAACTTGCTCTGGGGTCTGTGCAGTCTGTGCCTGGATTAGAGCAGGGGCAGTCACCTTGCCTTGGGGCACTTCAGACAACTAGCAGCCAGGGCCAGGTACGTGGACAGAGTCCAAGTCTGACACCTACTACCCTATCAGGCTCTTGCCTGCACCCAGAGCCAGAACAGCTTGGTGGCTGTCTCAGGGGGCCAACCTGCCTGGCCTGCCATGGAGGCCGCCATCTTACCTCTGGTCACTGCAAAAACTACCCTGTCAGGCTCTTGCTTACACCCAGAGCCAGATCAGCTCAGCAGGAGGTCTCTAAGCCTACCTGGCAAGGCCGCCAATTCCCTAGGGGGTCTGTGCTGTCTGTGCCTGGATTAAAGCAGAAGCAGGCACCTTGCCTCAGGGCACAACAGACAGCTAACCAGACACAGCCCTGTGGACTGAAAGCAACACCTGCTAGGCTCAAGCAGTTCAACCAGGGAAGCTTCGCTCCTGCAGGGAATCCCTTGGATAGACAGAGCCACAAAACCCACCACCATCTTGCAGCTGGTGGCCTGACCAGGTCACCATAGAGAACCAATAGAGGAGCCCAGGTCACCATAAAGATCTAACCGACTAGCCCAGATCTGTGGAGAAAAATATCTGATTTTTAAGAGCCGACATCTAGGCAGGACAGGAGGAGACAATGGGAGGACAATTCCACATCCAGCAGCAAGCACGGAGGAGACTTGGGCCCAGCACAGCAGAGCTGAGGAGGTAATTCAGAGCCCAGTAGTAGAAATGGTCTAGTATACACCTCGGGAGCATGGTCAAACTCTGTGACAGCATCGCCAAATGCCAGGCTCACAAGAGCTTCAAACACTAACCAGTAACAACAAGACCAACTAACTCCAGAGATGAACAGATGGCAAAAGGCAAACGTAGGAAAGTTACTAACAGAAACCAAAGCAATATGGCAGCATCTGATCCTAATTCTCCAACCACAGCAAGTCCTAGAGACCCCAACACACGAGAAAGACAAGATTTGGATTTAAAAGCACTGGTGATGATGCTGCTCGAGGAACACAAAAAAAGACATAAACAAATCCCTTAAAGAAATACAGGAGAACATGAATAGGTTAGAAGNGAGGAACACAAAAAAAGACATAAACAAATCCCTTAAAGAAATACAGGAGAACATGAATAGGTTAGAAGTCCTTACAATGGAAACACAAAAATCACTTAAAGAATTCCAGGAGAATRTGGGTCAACAGAGAGAAGCCAATAAGAGGAAATGAAAAACTCACTTAAAGAAATGCAGGAGAAATTGAGTCAACAGACAGAAATCATGAAAGAGGAAACACAAAAATCTCTTAAAGGATTGCAGAAAAACACAAACAAACAAGGGAAGGAACTGAACAAAACCATCCAGGATCTAAACACAGAGGTAGAAACAACTAAGAAATCACAAAGGGAGACAACTCTTGAGATAGAAAACCTAAAAAAGAAATCAGGAGTCATAGATGCAAATATCAAAAAGAGAATACAAGAGATAGAAGTAAGAATCTCAGATTCTGAAGATACCATAGAGACAAATGACTCCATGGTCAAAGAAAATGCAAAATGCTAAAGGCTTGTAACCCAAAACATCCAGGAAAACCAGGACACAATGAGAAGACCAAACCTAAGGATCATAGGGATAGATGAGAGCAAAGATCTAAAATTAAAAGGACCAGCAAATGTCATCAACAAAATTATGGAAGAAAACTTCCCAACCCTAAAGAGAGAGATGCCCATGAATATACAAGAAGCCTACAGAACTCCAAACATACTGGACCACAACAGAAATACCTCCCGTCATATAATAATCAAAACCCCAAATGTACAAAACAAAGAAAGAATATTAAAGGCAGTAAGAGAAAAAAGCCAAGTAACATATAAAGGAAGACCTATCAAAATCACACCAGAGACCATGAAAGCTAGAAGATCCTGGGCAGATCTCATTCAGACTCTAAGAGAACACAAATGTCAGCCAAGACTACTATACCCAGCAAAACTCTCAACCAACTTCAAAGGAGAAATCAAATTATTCCATGACAAGACCAAATTTGCACATTATCTGTCGACTAACCCAGCCCTACAAAGGATAATAGGAGGAAAACTCCAATACTAGGAGGGAAACTACACCCCAGAAAAAGCAAGATAGTAAACTTCTTCCATCAAACTCAAAAGAAGATAACCACTCAAAAACAAAAATAACATCAAAAATGACAGGAAGTAATAACCACTATTCGTTAATATCTCTTAATATCAATGGACCCAATTCCCCAATAAAAAGACACAGACTAAAAGACTGGATACGGAAACAGGACCCTAGAATTTGCTGCATACAGGAAACACACTTCAGTGTCAAAGACAAACACTACCTTAGAGTAAAAGGCTGGAAGACAATTTTACAAGCAAATGGTCCCAGAGAGCGAGCTGGAATAGCCATTCTAATATCAGATAAAACTGATTTTCAACCAAAAGTCATTAAAAGTGACACAGAAGGTCACTTCTTGCTGGGCAAAGGAAAAATCCAYCAAGAAGAACTCACAATTCTGAACATCTATGCTCCAAATGTAAGGGCACCAACATTTGTAAAAGAAACTTTACTAAAGCTCAAAGCACACATTGCACCTGAACACTCCACTATCCTCAATGGAATGATCAGGAAAACAAAAAACTAAGCTGGGAAACAGTGAAACTTACTGAAGCTTTGGACCAATTGGATTTAA
>BDUI01002674.1:90169-106844 GCA_002335545.1 Apodemus speciosus | reverse complement strand
TTGTCTAGCCTATGCCACATGAGATACTCTTTTAATATAATATAAAAAGTATATATTTATTCAAATGGATGTTTTCCACAATTTAAACTTATTTTTTTTTTTTTTTTTTTTTTTTTTTTTTGATTATAGGACTTCAGCTATGTCTCCATCCAGAGCTGGAGACTCTGGTGACTGTCCCAGATTTGAGATAAGTACAATTCTACCTACATTTATCTGTATAAATATATGTGTGTGTGTTGGTACTGAATGTACACCTGCATATTTATGTGTGTGCATATATGTGCATCTCTGTGTGTATGTGTTTTATGTATAAGTGAGTGTGAAGTGTGTATGTATGTATTTGTATATATGTATGTATGCAGAGAGAAATATATGACTGTGTATGTTAAATATGTGCTATGTATGTTATATCTATCTCACATATGTTACATTTGTGTTGTTCCTGTTTTTTTCTCTTCTCTGATGTGTATGAATGGAGCAATGCAGAGAACAAACACTGATATATTATCTAATAGGTTTATTTCAAGTTAAAGGAGTATGTTTGGAGTTCATAGCAATTAGAAATTGATCTTGTTAGATAATATAATAGATAGCAGCCTAAGATAATAATGTCTAGCCAAGAACCAGTATAGGTAGAAGAGCCCAGAGCACCCAAAGCTGGCCTGCCTCGCCTGCTGTGGGAGCCCAGAGGAAAATTTGTAAGGCCAGTATTCAATAATCAGCTGAAGTACAGAAAGGTCTCAATTGGTCACAGACACCAGCCTACATTTCTAAAACTATTTAGTTTGCTGCTGTGAGAGACAAATGGCTTCGGGAAGAAATATTGCACACTACTTGAACCTAATTCATCAAATCAAAGTGAAGATTCAGACTCAGATGAGCTCACTGGATTTTGCACTGACTATAAGTGCCTAGATGACACTTATCACCAATGTGTTGTTCCTAATACAGAGAGAATGGTATCTCCCTGGTGAGATGTTTTACTATAGTTGGTACCCCAACATCATGGAAACTGAAAAATGTGTAAACATGTTCAGGAGAATATAGATGCCTGTTTCTGCTGGGCTAACAGTAGAACCTTTGGGGATGTTTTGGGGCCTTATACCCTTAAAGTGGTGACATTTATACTTTGATGCTCATTGAGAAATGAAGCTGAAGTGCATCACCAAAGTGAAAATAACTTCCAGAGCAGAATTACCACATACCAAGCCCTGAAATACAAGAATATTTGACTGAGGCTATATGGAAGGTATCAGTTTTTTCATGTAAATAGCATGAGAAAGCCTTCCTCCCCACCTCATACTCTATATTGGATCCTCTGCACCAAAATAGTTGTGATGGTCTACCTGAGCTTTCTGGCTGAAAATTCAGCATAGTGCACCACAAAAGTTTGTCAGGCATAGAGAGAGTAATCTGCATTCCTGAACAAGTTTCCTACAAATCTGTCACAACTCTCAATTTTTAATGACCTCACCTCAGAGGCTGGTTCTTGCATCGACCTTGCACAAAGTTAGTGTCCCACATAAGGAGTACTAGGCTAAGTCATTGTTAGTGACAGCCTGGCAAAAAGAGAAACTGACTATGAACTGTGTGTGGGTGAACATTCTCTACACAGCTTCTGTTGTTGGTGTTCTACAGCAGTGAAGCCTCACAGAACACATTGGCATCCTCTAGAAATTTCACAGAAGCTCTTATTTTTATATTAGCATATTTTGAAACAGATTTGAGGTTTATTAAAAATTCTATTTAATTCTACAATGAAAGTTAACAGTTGTTTCAAACTCTTGAGTCTTTGATCAGGTGTCATATAAATTTAATATTCACGCTTACTTTCCTTCATTTCCCACTGCTCTATCTCTCTTGTTTTTATTGTAACTGAAACTCACTTGGAATGAAGGTCTGGTTTGACAGTCACTACATATTCTAGGCTGGCCAGGGATTTGCATAAATCTACCTGCTTTTGTGTCCCTGGTACTCAGTAAAGACTTTTAAATTTCTGTGGTTATAAAATGTAAAATTTATCCTTTGACATTGTCCTATATGTCTATAAAGTATCTTGATCATATTTAATCCTTAATACCCTCTGTCATACTAATCTAAGCTTCTCTGAAACCCTAATTCTAAACAAAAGTCTCCTACTCTCATGACTTGTAAAATGTATGTTGATTCCCCCTCCGTGTGTGTGTGTGTGTGTGTGTGTGTGTGTGTGTGTGTGTGTATGTATTGGCTGTGGATTTTTATGTGAGAATATGTAGGCTAGAGGCTATTTGGAATTCAGCATAACTTTAAGGAATAAGATCACTTCTTCTACTAGGTGGGATCCCATGATTAAAGTCTGCGTATAAGGCTTGGTGGCAAGGGATTGTCCCATGAAGTCAAGTGGCCTGTCCAACTTTCTGTTTTTGAAAAACGTGCTATGGTTATTCAAGGTGTCCTGCATATCTGATCTTTTGGGGTTTTATTGGATCCTGGGCAAATTCCCATTTTCTACATACCTAAAAGTAAATGAATCCTCTTCCTCTGAAATTCTTACTGTTAATATCAATCCACAGATTGTCAGAACACTAATGATTTCTTTCTCCAAGCACTATGCATAACACAGAGGGGAAGGAAGTTTGTCAGTCATTTTCAGATTCTCTATTTGCCAAAAGCAAACTGTGGTGTCTTTAACCATCAGGTCATATCATCCATTTCTGGTGTTTAATCAAGAGAAATAGTACTAGCCTATAATGTTATGAAGCTTCCTGGACACTCTGGTTAAAAATACTTTAGGGGTATCTGACACATAGAACTGAACTTTCCAGTGATAACCCATAGCTTGAAGTAAGAGGTAGTCACTCAGGTGTTTCCTCCCATTTACTTTCCTAAGACTTAAGCTCTCCAACTAGTACATTGAGGCATTTTCATTCACATTTTTCACATAGTGTAATAATTCATTTGTGTACACAAGCAATCTCTTATGTTCCTTTGCTGAATCCTCAGTCCTGGGAACTGATCTATGATGGTGAGAAGCTGTATATATACAATACTGAAATATTCATTATGAAGTGAGCCGATATTTCAAGATTCCCTAGAAATTTCTACAATGAAAATGGAAAAAATAAATAACCTGTATGCATGATTCATGTTGGAATTATCCAAAAATAGGAAAATAAAGAAAAGAACACTGGGTATTTTGAGATTTGGAAGTGGACATTTTCATATAAGTATTTGGACATTGGCTAATGCCTTGTATGGTGTTGTGTTTGCTGAGCATAAAATTGGAACAGGTTCTGTGATTGAGGTAAATATGACATCTTATATTAACTAACCTAATCTTCTACGARTAGAAGATTAACATCAGTGTTACTACATCTGCATTAACTTTAGTATCAAAAGTATAAACAGCTACTATTGTTAATCCTCTCACTAAAAATGGAACCAATGTCCTGATTGTAAAAGAGGATTGCTAGAACAAAGAATTGATACATTATATGGTGTAGTGTGTGCAGTTCATGGAAGATGGGGTAGAAGAAATGTAAGATGATAGCCACTTGGAAGGTCATGCTCTATATCCATGAATTTGTATTAATACAAAAATGTATAATGAGAGTCAGAATAATTGAACCAGATTAAAAAGGTACCTTCAACATATATGGCACATTACCAATACTTCTTCACATTTGTTAGTCCTGTGTAAGGAGGTTGTTAGTTTAAGAAATGTAAACCCTCTGTTTTGTGATGCTGATGGCATTTAAAGGATATTCTGAAAAAGAAATACTGGACATTTTTCACATGGTCTCCATTTATATCTCTTTTTTGGGACATAGCAGGAATTGGCTTTATGATCCTTTTAATGGCATGCTTATTACCTGTTCTTTTTGCAAGGAATCATCAGAGCTTTGAGAGATATTAGAGTTACATAACTTCAAGCTCCAAAATCTTGTTTAGTAGTAGTTGATATCCAATGACTGGTAAAAACATCTTGAAAACTTTCACAACCCAAGACAGGTCACAAATACAAGATTATTCTTGTGCCAGCGAGAGCTGTTTTCAGATAGCAGCTTAAGGCACAGCTTTCTGCTCCATGATTGAGAAGGTGCTCAGCCATTATAGATTTAAAAGACTGGTGAGATTTTCTCAGAGGTGGATCAACCTAAGTCAGGGCATGGATGATAGAATTCATTCATGACAGGTAAGGTCCACACTCTTGAGGGGACACCTGGGACAGGCACAGACAGTCTCTCTGCACCAATCGCTGAGATAGCTTTGGCTTGTATAGATAAAAATTGGGGGGGGGCATGTGGGGAGCATATCCAGAGTTAACTTTGGCTGAATTCATGCTTGCAATTAATAATAAATGAGTCTGCCAACATCTGTCTTTGTTGATTAAGATGTATGTTATCTTTAACTTGAAAGACTGTCCAAGCCTGAAGGAAATAAGCATAGTCAGGCATAGTTTCTGTGTACTATACACTTGCCAAATAAGCATTTATCATCATTGTTTGACTTCACAAATTGGTTATGMTTTCTATTACTGCCCTTTAAAAGAAACTAAGAAAATACACTCATTGCTGGCATGGTATGGACCTGTTTCCCTCCCATATCTGTCTCCTGTCTTTTGTATAATAATCCTCTCTCCCCCAGTGAGTGTATTCATGTTTACTGAGTGGCAGACTCTGGCAGGTGGCTTCCAGTAAGAAGGCTCAGCATACAGGGTATACAGTGAATGGCATCCATGGAAGTGAAGTGCTTGGGAAAATTGAAAGTGTTGGCATCAGTAAGTAATTTTCAGGAGCAAAAGACATAGGAAAATGTTGGTAAGGCTACTAAAAAAATAGTAAGAGAGCTCAAAAGAGGTATGGCAGCTCTGAGAAAGCAAACAATAGAAAAAAATAGAGAAGGAACAAAAAATGTGGCAGGGAAACAGTTGCTTGCTTTTTGTACATATGCAGAGATAAATGCTTAGAGTATGGGGGCCTAAGATATTCCAGCAGCTATTGCTTATATTTTTGACTTTGTATTTTCTTGGTTCCCCAACAAAAAGATTATAAACTTAGAAATCTAGGAAAAGGTAGGGCAAAAATTGAATGATTATTACTATACCCATAGTACTGTAGACATTTTTAGCTTATGGGGTCTAATTAAGAACAGTCTAGACCCTAGACATGAGAAGGAAAAGGTTCTAGTGATGTTGTATCCTCTAGYAGTGACTACTGATAAGCCAAATCAAATATAGTGCTACCAATTCTACTATCCCTCCTCCTTGTCAGAATAATAAAAAGCTGTTAACAAAACTAAAATAGGAGCCTCTTGATGCCAAGGGGAAAAAACTCAGAGAAAGAGGCTACAAAATATCATAATGAATATTGGCCATTACAGGCATTTGCAATAAATTGTAGATACATGGATAAGGGTGAAGAGATGGAGCAAGTTCCAACAATACAGGCTCTTATTCATTTGATGGGGAAAAAGTAGGGAATTACAGACAGAATGAAAGGATGAGGAGGAAATTATCATGCCTAGTATTACAGTATGTCTAGATGTACCTATGATGTAACAGGATTCTTTAGTGGTATTAGAGGGGGGAAATGCTCTTGCACTCAATAAAAAAAAAAGTCCCCAAAGCAGGCAAAATTGCCTCATGCTGCAGGCCAGGGAGAGGATAAACTAGGGTTTCATTTACATTGCCTTTTATTTGAAGAGCAGAATTCTGAGGATAATCTATTTAGAATCCAACCACCTATAATTTAAAAAAAAATATTGAAGAAATTAAAAGCTGCATTGCCCAATATGGGCCTACTGCTTCTTTTCTCTATGACTATACTTGAGAATTTACCTACATATACTTTATCTCCAGATGACTGGAAATAGCTGGCTAAAGCTTCTTTAAGGAGAGGGGGAAATTTACATTGGAAAGCAGAATTTGCTGAGCATTGTCAGAGAACTACTGAATAAAATGCCTGTGCTAATAATTCTGGTGAAAAATAAAATCACATAAAACACAACAGATGCTGATTTTTGGATTCTCTGATTCCTTTTTTGTGCAGACTATTTTTGCTAACTGACCAGAGCTTATTTTAAAGATTAATAGAAAACCCACTTCTGGTGTTTTAGGTACTGATATTCCTGATTCTGTCATTGTTGCCAAACAATGGCCTGGTGCCTGGCCAAACCAGGGCACTGTGCAAGGCATAGGACAGAGTCAAAGTCCTGAACAAATCTGTGATCTCTTCAGTTGAAGGGATTTATAGGAGCCATAAGGTGCAAAATCAGGCATATATAATTGCCGGACTGCCTTAAATTTATGTGGAAGACATGTTAAGAATGAAATGGGTATTATGCTGTTTAGCTCTAATGATATAGTCATACAAGAAATGTTCCACCAGGGCATTTTACCAGTGGAGGTCTAGAAGGACATGGCCTGGGTAGAAAAGACCGTATTATAACTGGAACTCAGATATCCCAAACCAAGTTGGAGTATTTTCAGTACAGATCACTGACCAACCTGCACACACACACACACACACACACACACACACACACACATTCATAAGTTTGCCCAGATCAATGATTCGCCTGTATAGATGGATCAGAATACTCTTTATGCACAACAAATACCCACTGCAGAATAGATAATTGAGGACCAACTTGAAAGCCATTATATTTAACACTTCAATTCTTGGTATTGTATTATATTTGTGATTATAAAACAATCTGGGAAGTAGAGATTATTTCAAGATCTAAAAAGTGTAAATGAAAGTATGGAATTAATGGGGACTTTACCACAGGGATTAAATATAGCCCATAATATTTTCTCTAAAACATATGAATACACTAGAATTAAAGGATTGCTTTTATACTGTTGTCCTTCATCCCCAAGATTGCAATCAATTTGCCTATAGTGTCCCATCTACCAACTTTAAAGAACCTATGAGGAGRTAACATTTGAAAGTTTTATRACCAGGCATGTATAATAGTCTCAATTTATGCCAAAGTTTGTATATTAAGCAATTGTCATTGTTAGACTATGATATTTTGATATCCACATGTGTATATAGTTCATTATATGGATGATAAATTGTTAGGTGATCAAAAAGAAGGTTCATTTCTTCAAGTCTAGACATTGAAGGAAAAAGGGTTGGTTATGGATCCAGAGAAAATTCAGCATGAGCACCCTAAGGTCTTAGTAGATAACTTTTATCAAAAAACTATTTAACCAAAAATAAAGCTGAGTAGAGATCAATTAAAAAGTTTAAATGATGTTCAGAATTTTGTAGAGAAAATACCTACAACCCCCATATCTGACTTTTTCTGCTTTTTCTATAATCATCATGGTGTTTTTGTTGACTGACCAGTAGACTCCAGCAATCTTGAATTGTTGCCATGGCCTCACTAGGGTTGCTGCTTGAATATAGTAAGCTGTCATTGATATTCGCAAGAAAATACTTATCAAATATATCATACAGGGAAGTCATACTGATGACCATTCCATCGCTATACTACATGGCATTCTTTTTCTTTTCTATCTTTAAATCTCTTTGTATTGAAAATAAATTTCCTGTATGGTATACTGTGATCACAATTTCTGGTTCCTAGTTTCCTCTCAGATCCCGCCTGCCTCCCCACCAATCCAATAACATACCTTCATTCTTTTTTGGGAGGAGCTATATTTTCTTTTTTTTTTTTTATTAGATATTTTCTTTATTTACATTTCAAAGCTTATCCCCTTTCCTGGTTACCCTCCAAAAACCCCCTATCCCATGCCCCTTCCCCTGCTCACCAACCCAACCATTCCTGCTTCACTGTCCTGGCCCCTCTGTTGAGGGACATCTGGGTTCTTTACAGTTTCTGGTTATTAGAAATAATTCTGGTATGAACATAGCAGAGCATGTGTCCTTATTACATGTTGGAACATCTTCTGGGCATATATCTACGAGTGGTATAGCAGAGTCCTCCTGTAGTTCTATGTCCAATTTTCTGAGGAACTACAAAACTGATTTCCAGAGTGGGTTGTATCAGCTTGCAATGTCACCAGCAATAGAAGAGTGTTCCTTTTTCTCCACATCCTAACCAGCATCTTATGTCACTTGAATGTTTGATCTTAGCCATTCTGACTGGTGTGAGGTGAAATCTCAAGGTTGTTTTGATTTGCAATTCCCTGATGACTAAGGATGTTGAACATTTCTTAGGTGCTTCTCAGCCTTTTGGTATTCCTCAGTTGAGAATTCTTTGTTTAGCTCTGTATCCCATTTTAAATAAGGTTATTTGGTTCTCTGGAGTCTAACTTCTTGAGTTCTTTGTATATATTGGATATTAGCTCTCTCTTGGAAGTAAGGTTGGTAAAGATCTTTTCCCAATTTGTTGGTTGCTGTTTTGTCATATTGAGAGAGACCTTTGTCTTACAGAAGCTTTTTTATTTTATGAGGTCCCATTTGTCAATTCTTGATCTTAGAGGATAAGCTATTGGTGTTCTGTTTAGGAACTTTTCCCCTGTGCCTGTGTGTTCAAGTGTCTTCCCTGATTTCTTTTCTATTAGTTTCAGCGTATCTTGTTTTATGTGGAGGATCTTGGTACACTTGGACTTGAGCTTTGTAAAAAGAGATAAGAATGAATGGATTTGTATTCTTCTGCATGCCAACTGCCAAGTGAATCACCACCATTTGTTGAAAAGACTGTCTTTTTTCCCCACTGGATGATTTTAGCTCCTTTGTCAAAGATCAAGAGAACAAAGGTATGTGGGTTAATTTCTGTGTCTTCAATTCTATTCCATTCATCTATGTCCCTGTCATTGTAACAATACCATGTAGTGTTTTTTTTTTTAATCAACAGTGCTTTGTAGTGCAGCTTGAGGCCCAGAAATTCTTTTATTCTTGAGAATAGTTTTCAATATCCTGGGGTTTTTTTTGTTATTCCAGATGAATTTGAGATTTACTCGTTCTAACTTTATAAAGAATTGAGTTGGAATTTTGATGTGGATTGCATTGAATCTGGAGATTGCTTTTGGCAAGATTGCCATTTTTACTATATTAATCCTGCCAATCCATGAGCATGGGAAATCTTTCCATCTTCTGAGATCTTCGATTTCCTTCTTCAGAGACTTGAAGTTCTTGTTATACAGATTTATCACTTGTTAATTTACTATCACACCAAAGGTATTTTATATTATTTGTGACTATTCTGTAGTGAGTTGTTTCTTCAATTTCTTTCTCAGCATTTTTATCCTTTGAGTATGGGAAGGCCACTCATCTCTTTAAGATAATTTCATATTCAGCCACTTTGCTGAAGTTTTTTTTTTTTTAAATCAGGTTTAGGAGTTCTCTGGTGGAATTTGGGCGGTCACTTAAGTATACTATCATATCATCAGCAAATCGTGGTAGTTTGACTTCTTCCTTTTTGATTTGTATCCCTTTGACCTCCTTTTGTTGTCTAATTGCTTTGGCAAGGAGTTGGAATACTGTATTGAATAGGTAGGGAGAGAGTGGCTAGCATTGTCTGGTGGGCCTGATTTTAGTGGGATTGCTTCAGGTTTCTCTCCATTTAGTTTAAAGTTGGCTACTGGTTTGTTGTATATTACCTTTACAATGTTTAGATATGGGCCTCAATTCCTGATCTTTCTAAGACTTTTTATCCTTAGAAATCATGAAGGGGTGTTGGATTTTGTCAAATGCTTTCTCATCATCTAATGAAATGATCATGTGGTTTTTTCTTTTAGTTTGTTTATAAAGTGGATTATATTAATGGATTTCCTTATATTCAACCATCCCTGCATCCCTGGCATGAAGCCTACTTGACCATGATGGATGATCCAGTTGATATATTCTTGGATTTAGTTTGCAAAAATTTTACTGAGTATTTTTGCATTGATATTCATAAGAGAAATTGATCTGAAGTTCTCTTTTTGTAGGATCTTTGTATGGTTTAGGTATCAGAGTAATTTGGCTTCAAAGAACAAGTTGGGTAATATTCATTCTGTTTCTATTTTGTGGAATAGTTTGGAGAGTATTGGTATTAGGTCCTCTTTGAAGGCCTGATAGAACTCAGCACTAAATCCATCTGCTCCTTTGCTTTCCATGGTTGGGAGACTATTGATAACTGCTTCTATTTCATTAGGGGTTATGGGACTTTTTAGATTGTTTGTCAGATCCTGATTTAACTTTGGTACCTGGTATCTGTCTAGGAAATTGTCCATTTCATCCTGATTTTCCAGTTTCATTGAGTAAATGTTTTTGTAGTAGTATCTGATGATTTTTTTTATTTCCTCTGTTTCTGTTATGTCTCCTTTTCATTTCTGATTTTGTTAATTTGTATACTATCTCTGTGCCCCCTGTTTAGTCTGGTTGAGGGTTTATCAATTTTGTTGATTTTCTCAAAGAACCAGGTCCTAGATTGGTTAATTCTTTGTATAGTTTGTTTGTTTGTGTGTGTGTGTGTGTGTGTGTGTGTGTGTGTGTGTTTATGTTGTGTGTGTTTCTACTTGTTTGATTTCAGCCATTAGTTTGACTATTTCCCACCATCTACTCCTCTTGGGCATGTTTGCTTCTTTTTGTTCTGGAGGTTTCAGATGTGTTGTCAAGTTGCTAGTGTGTCCTCTCTCCAGTTTCCTTTTGTAGGCACTCAGAGATATGACTTTTTTCTATTAGGACTGCTTTTGTTGTGTCCATAGGTTTAGGTATGTTGTGACTTCATTTTCATTAAATTCTAAAAAGCTTTTAATTTCTTTCTTTATTTCTTCCTTGACCAAGTTATCGTTGAGTAGAGCGTTCAACTTCCATGTGTATGTGGGCTTTCTGTTGATTTTTTTGCTATTGAAGACCAGCATTAATCCATAGTGATCTGATAGAAGGCATGATCTTATATCTGGTAAAGTCTGTTTTATGACCAATTATTTGGTCAATTTTGGAGAAGGTACCGTGATGTGCTGAGAAGAAGGTATATTCTTTTGTTTTAAGATGAAATGTTCTATAGATATCTGTTAAATATATTTGGTCCACAACTTCTGTTAGTTTCCCTGTATCTTTGTTTATTTTGTGTTTCCCTGATCTGTCCCTAGGTTAGAGTGGGGTGTTGAAGTCGCCCACAATTATTGTGTGAGGTGCAATGTGTTCTTTAAGTTTTAGTAAAGTTTCTTTTATGAATTTGAGTATTCATAAAATACTTGTATTTGGAGCATAGATGTTCAGAATTAGGAGTTCTTCTTGGTAGATTTTTCCTTTGATGAGCATGGAGTGTCCTTCCTTATCATTTTTGATGACTCTTGTTTGAAATTTGATTTTATGTGATATTAGAATGGCTACTCCAGCTTGTTTCCTGGGAAAATTTGCTTGGAAAATTGTTTTCTAGCCCTTTTCTCTGAGGTAGTGTTTGTCTTTGATATTGAGTTGCATTTCCTGTATGCAGCAAAATGCTGGGTCCTGTTTTCCCATCCAGTCTGCTAGTCTATGTCTTTGTTTTGGGGAATTGAGTCCATTGATGTTAAGAGATACTAAAGATTATTGATTGTTGCATCCTTTTATTTTTGATGGTATTTTTATGTTTATGTGGTTATCTTTTGGATTTGTTGAAAGAAGATTACTCTGTTACTTTTTCTAGGGTGAAGTTTCCCTCCATGTGTTTATGTTTTCCATCTATTATCCTTTGTAGTGCTCATTTTGTGGAAAGCTATTGTATAAATATGGTTTGTCATGGAATATCTTGATTTCTCCATCTATAGTAATTAAGAGTTTTGGTGGGTAGAGTAGCCTGGGCTGGCATTTGTGTTTTCTTAGGGTCTGTATGACATTGGCCCAGGATCTTCTAGCTTTCATAGTCTCTGGTGAGAAGTCTGGTGTAATTCTGATAGGTCTGCCTTTATATGTTACTTGACCCTTTTCTATTATTGCTTTCAACATTCCTTCTTTTTTTAGTACATTTGGCATTTTGATTATTATGTGACGGGAGGACTTTTTTTCTAGTTCAATCTACTTTGAGTTTTGTAGGCTTCTTGTATTGTTCATGGGCATCTCTTACTTTAGGTTAGGGAAGTTTTCTTCTATAATTCGTCGAAGATATTTTCTGGCCCTTTAATTAGGGAATCTTCACTTTCTTCTATACCTATTTTTCCTTAGGTTTGGTTTTTTTCATTGTGTCCTAGATTTCCTAGATGTTTTGGGTTAGGAACTTTAACATTTTGCATTTTCTTTGACTGTTGTATCAATGTTTTCTATGGTATCTTCTGCACCTTAGATTCTCTCTTCAATCTCCTGTATAGGGGGTTGTTGGTATCTCTGTTGGTGATGCTTCCATGTATGACTCCTTATCTCTTTCCTAGGTTTTCTATCTCCATGGTTGTCTTCCTTTGTGATTCCTTTATTGTTTCTATATTCACTTTTAGAGCCTGGATGCTTTAATCCAGTCCCTTCACTTGTTTGTTTGTATTTTCCTGTAATTCTTTAAGGGATTTTTGTGTTTCCTCTTTAAGGTCTTCTATGTGCTTTCCTGAGTTCTCTCGTAATTCTTTAAGAGAGTTATCTATGTTGTTCTTAAATTCCTCTATCATCATCATGACTTGTGGTTTTTAAATCAGAGTCTTGCTTTTTCTGCTGTGTTGGGGTAACCAGGAATCACTGTGGGAGAATTGGGTTCTGGAGGTGCCAAGTAGCCTTGGTTTCTGTTGCTTTTGTTCTTGTGCTAGCCTTTTGTGATCTGGTTATCTCTGGTATTAGCTTGTCTTGCTGYCTTTGACTATGGCTTGTCTGTCATACAAGCTTGTGTCTGTGTATCCCAGGGAGACCATTTCTGTTCGTGAAGAATTTAGGTATAGAGAACAATGGCACAGGGTCAACTCTGTGCTTGCAGGTGAGTAGGCACTCTTGGGAGACCAGCTCTCTTCTGTTGGTATTTGTGTATGTAGCTCTGAGTAAATTTCCAGAGGTAGTCCCATGAGGTCTGTGCTCAGGACAATGAACAATAGCAAGAATGGCAGTATTTTCTCTCAAGTTTTTCCTACTTTGCCTGGGATGGACTTTGTCTACGCACATATGCTCTTTACTATTGTAAATGTAGAAATTAAACAGTGTCTGACTGTGCATGGGATGAGGAACTTCACCAATCAAGGAGGAACAAATGTTCTAGGCTAAGTTTTAGGTAGAATGTAATTACTTTTGTCTTCCTTTTCTCTAGGCTCAAGGCAATTAAGCAATTCATCCAGACAACAAAAGGGAAGACCCTTCTGGGTATGCTGTCTCACACTTGAAGTCCTGGTATTTGGGAACAGAGGCAGTGATGTACCATAATTTATAGCTATTTTGGATTGCATAGTGAGAGAATCCATTTCAAACCAAGCCAATTCTAGAGTGGAGAGTAGAGACACCACCTGAGTGGCTTGAGCTTCTACATCAACAAGTCCAAGAAGTTTCACATGTGCTTCTATAACAAGGTTAACCAAAAAACTCATTTTCCTCCCTGCCTCTGCTGCTATTTTCCTGTTAGCATGGTAAGTGACATTAGTCTACGAGATGTGAGGTATTTAACATTTCTGAAGAGACATTCAGCCCTCCATTTTTTTTTTTGTTGAGGTAGGATATTTGTATAATGTAGCCTATTCTCAGATATTTCTCCTGCCTCAGATTTACCAAGGTTTGAATGACAGTGATATTGATATTCCCTTTAGTCCAGAGTTGACAATTTAGGATCCTCATGTTCTGAAGTACCAAAACTCAGAAATCACTGTAGCTGTCAGAAGTTAAAAGATACTGGGGGAGAGTGCAGTTGGTTGAAAAGAACTCCTTATTGCTCATAACTCAGGCTCATTGCCTTGGTCTCTCTAGTCACTTACTTTTAAATGCTTAAGAGAGATTTCAATGGAGCAGAAGGGTGAGTTTTTCCACAGACTGATTAGATCTACCTGAAGAGACAGAGATTCTAAGTGGTCTGGTTGGAATGACATACCTGTCACTCATTGTGGAGTGACTGTCCCTGTCTGCCTTGTGGGAACTCCAGGAATCTGCCTCCATATCTGACATGGATTATTTGGAAGCAGTAGCCTGCTGTAACAATGGATAACACATTGGTTGTGCAGTTATCTTTCTAAGTCCCTCAGACTTCTCATCCAGAAAGAAAGCAAGGACATGAATTGACAGCTATTGGGGTCCCACACATTGTGTTGAGCACTCACAAAAAGTAGAATGCAATAAATCCCACAATTATCATGAAGTGACACCTAACACTAGATTTCTGAAGACAAGGGGAAGTTTCTCAGGCAAAAGAGTATATAGTAGAGGAATTTTTATATCATTTATCATTAAAAAAAACCAGCCTGTTTAAGTATGTGTATAAACATACATCTTCACATCCACAGGTGGTTTTCTCCATTTGAGTGTGATAAATAAGTATATAAACATATAAGTGACTTTATGAGCGCAAGTATATCTTTATAGGTGTGAGCATTCATGTATGTATGCTGGGGTATATGTATGTGTGTGACTCTGAATTTACATCCGTGTATGTGTTTACATGTGAATTTCTATGAGCATGGGATTTTTACATGTGTGTTGATGATCATGTTTATTTATTTATTGGTGCTTATTTTAAAGTCATGAGACCTTATGGAGTTGGTTCCCTTCATCCTGCTTTACTTTGGCTCAGGGATTGACCTCAAGTCTACACTAGAGTCAGAGAAACAAGTGAGGAGGTTGGATAGCATTGCACATTAGTAGAAAGGTCAATGCTCTTTAAAGGAGGAAGGTTTGCTTTACTTGATTCTCTCTGCAGGACATGGATTGAAAGGTCAATATAGATCCCATTTATCTTCWTTTTAAGGACCAGGCCTGATTTCAAAAAAGACCATAGACATTAGCTTCAGGAACAGACCATAAGTCCCAGAAAATATGTCATAAGACACCACTCTAGGAACAGACCAAAAGATCCAGAATAAGATAATAAAACCATCTCCTAGAGAATAGCCTGAGGATAACTACAACAATGAGGAAATATCTTATCCTAGTTCTGCATTGGGCAGCCCTATTTTATCACATGGTTGAATGTTTCTGACATAGGAATGCAGATATAGGTGCACACATGATTGAATATTCACGACAAGGATGTAGAGCACTGATTAACAGTGATCCCCTAGCATCCACCAATGAAATTTTAGATTACTTAATGCATCTAGCAACTTCCCCCAGTTTCTCATAAAAAGGCCTGCCTTCCTTTGGCTGGGATGCCATTTTGGAAAATGGTTGATCTACGCATGCTGGATCTTTCTACAGAATAAATACTCTTTGCTTTTGCATACTATCTGAGTCTGGGGTCTTCCTTTAGTGATTTTTCAGACCCCTGTAGTCCTGAGTAACTACTTTTTAACTAACACCTCCACACTCTCAAAGAAACTGCACCACATACCATATTGGATGTATACATTGTGGTAAGCATGGGTTGCAGCAGGGTTTTACACAGACCTACTTGCAGTATAAAAAAGGCACAGATATTTCTACATAGGTTAATACTATAGGCATTTTTTTCTGGGCCAGACTCTATGATAGCTCATTTAAGCTTGTCTCAACTTGTCCATCAACCTATTTCCCCATGTGGTTCTTACTTTGCTTAGAGCTCCATTCCCTATCTTCTGGTTTTCAGTATCTTTTAAATTCTTGTGCATCTGCTTTTGGCCCTTCTGTCTTTCTCCTACACAGGAGAAAGTATATCAGTACATCCTACCCTAGCTATTGGATGAGAGTTCTTTATTATTACCAATCAGCAGGGAGACAGTGACTGAACATCTCTTAGGTTGCCTGACCTTCATGTTTGGGCAGATGAGAAAGGACACGCATTTACAAATCTAAAACCCAGTAATGGKCCATAAAAATGACAATGCCAATATCCTGTCATCACTTAGCTCTTTGACAGTACAGAATTAATTTAAATTGGAGAGAAACATCATCAAAGGAAGTAAGAAATTCCATGGCAACAATGGGTAGATGTGTACATGTGTAGAAGTGGAGGTCAAACAACAACCTTAGAAGTTGGTTTTCTGTTCAGGAACTTTCCCCCTGTATGCTCTAAGATCAAGAACTGACAAATGGGACCTCATAAAACTACAAAGTTTCTGTAAGGCAAAGGACACCATTAAAAGGACAAATCGGCAACCAACAAATTGGGAAAAGATCCTCACCAACTCTAAATCTGAGAGAAGGCTAATAACCAAGATATACAAACAACTCAAGAAGTTAGACCCCAAAAAACAAATAACCCTATTAAAAATGGCATACAGACTAAACAGAATTTTCACCTGAGGAACTTTGGAGGGCTAAGAAGCACCTTAAGAAATGTACAACATCATTAGTCATTAGGGAAATGCAAATCAAAACAACCCTGAGATTTCACCTCACACCAGTCAGAATGGCTAAGACTAAAAACTCAGGAGAAAGCAGGTGTTGGCCAGGATCTAGAGAAGGAGGAACACTCCTCCACTGCTGGTGGAATTGCAAGCTGGTACAACCACTCTGAAAATCAGTATGGTGGTTCCTCAGAAAACTGGGCACAACACTTCTGGAGAACCCTGTTATACCACTCCTGGGCATATACCCAGAAGATTCCCCAGCATGTAATAAGGATACATGCTCCACTATGTTCATAGCAGCCCTATTTATAATAGCCAGAAGTTGGAAAGAACCCAGATGTCCCTCAGTGGAGGAATGGATACAAAAAAATGTGGTAT
>BDUI01002674.1:73295-88144 GCA_002335545.1 Apodemus speciosus | reverse complement strand
AGAGAGGAGAGAGAGAGAAGCAGGAGAAAGGATTTCTACCTCTTAGAATAGGCAGTAGGAAGGGAAACAGAGTGTATTAATTGACAAGTATATTTACCTGGAGTCCATTTGACCAGGGAGGGGTGTATCCTGAAGCTTACATGAGATTTTAGAAGAAATTTCAAGTCTATATTTAAGAGACTACCAAAGTAAATTTAAATTTTTGAACTTTCTGAATATAATAATAGTAACAATTCTTTTGCAAGGGCTACATTAATAGCTTATTAGAACTCCATTGAATAATATTAAGATGATGAACCTTAGATTTAATCTGACATTGGCATAGACAGGGAAATAAATCTAAAACATTATTAATTAAATCATTTTCTTAGACCTTTATAACTTACATTTACATACCTTAAAACAAACGATCAGACCATAGATCTAATTTAATCTTTTATATCCTTAGATKTTTACAACTTGTATTTACACACTTTAAGCTACCTTTTAAACATTAAGAATTTTTTTATTCGATATATTCTTTATTTATATTTCAAATGATTTCCCCATTCCTGGATCCCCCTCCCCAAAAGTCCCATAAGCCCTCTTCCCTACCCTTGTTCCCTAATCATCCCCTTCCCATTTCCCTGTCCTGGTATTCCCTTACACTGCTGCACTGAACTGTTCCAGGACCAAGTGCCTCTCCTTTCTTCTTCTTGGGCATCATTTGATATGTCTGCTTATCAGTGAGTGCAGACCATGTGTGTTCTTTTATGATTTGGTCACCTCACTCAGGATAACATTCTCCAGTTCCACCCACTTGCTTAAGAATTTCATGAATTCATTGCTTTTAATAGCTAAGTAGTATTCCATAGTGTAAATATACCACATTTTCTGTATCCCTTCCTCTCTTGAGGTATATCTGGGTTCTTTCCAGCTTCTGGCTATTATAAATAGTGCTGCTATGAACACAGAGGAGCATGTGTCCTTATTACATGCTAGGAAATCCTCTGGGTATATGCCCAGAAGTGGTATAGTGGGGTTCTCTGGTAGTATCATGCCCAGTTTTCGGAGGAATTGCCAGACTGGTTTCTAGAGTGGTTGTACCAGCTTGCAACCCCAACAGAGGACTAATATACAAGATATACAAAGAACTCAAGAAGGCAGATTCCAGAGAGTCAAATAACCCTATTAAAAATGGGGTACAGAGCTAAACAAAGAACTTTCACTTGAGGAATACAGAACGGCTAAGAAGCACCTAAAGAAATGTTCAACATCCTTAGTCTTCAGGGAAATGCAAATCAAAACAACCCTGAGATTTCATCTCATACCAGTCAGAATGGCTAAGATCAAAAACTCAGGAGAGAACAGTTGCTGGCAAGGATGTGGAGAAAAGAGAAACCTTAAGAATTTATATAATCTTGAAAACTGGTTTTGATCCTGAGGGACCCTAAGGGCTTTCCCAGTACCATGCCCTCCTTACAGCTTCCCCCTCCCAACTGGGGTCAAGGAAAGGCCAAGTTCTATTCTCCACACACAGGAACATTCTGGGGTAAAAAAAAATCTCAGAAGAAACTGACTAATAGTCTCCTGACATTCTGGAAAGTCCCAGGTAGAATTCAAATACAGGTCATGCTTGCTAGTCTATAGATTTAAAGGTCAATGGGCTTAGCCAATAAATTTGAACTGTAATCTTGCTGATGTAACCTGTGCCCCTAAAAAGTATAAAAATTGTAATATCCCCACCAGCATCTTTGCTGCTGCTTGGACTGGACAAGCGGACCCAGGTACCCAAGATATTCTGAGTTTAAGATCTCTGGGGATGCAGGCTGCCAGGCAGTGACCTGCACACGGGAGCTGGGCAGTGTAGCAGTTCCTGTGTGCCAGTCAGGCATGGGTTCTGTGCCCTGCAGCGTATCCTTCACTCCCCGCCACCATCTTTGCTGCTGCCTGGACTGGACAAGTGGACCCAGGTACCCATGATATCCCAAGTTGAAGATCTCTGGTGACGCAGGCCTCCAGGAGGTGACCTGGGCACAGGAGCTAGGCAGAGCAGCAGTTCCTCTGTGCCAGCCAGGYGTGGGTTCTGTGTCCTGCGGGGTGTCCTGTACTCAGGACTCCCAGCCACCATCTCTGGTTCTGTTCGGACAGGACTAGTAGCCCCAGGTACCCGAGATATCCTGAGTTTAAGATCTCTGAGAACTTAGGCTGCCAGGCTGTAACCTGCACACACAATCTGTGCAGAAAGCTGGTTCTTCTGTGTGTCAGACAGGCCTGGGTCTTGTGCCTTATGGGGTGGTCAGCACTTGGAGGGGCTCCCAGCCACCATCTTCACTCCCTGACAAAGCAGACAAGCAGCATCAGGTCCACAGAGACAACCGAGTATAACATTGCTTGGAGCAATACTCCAGGGGTCCAACAGCACCCAAGGGGAGGGCAGCACATCAGCAATCTGTGCCAGGGGAAACCCAGTCATCCAGTGGTGGGGAAATAGGCTTATGGGCCCACAGGGGGTTCAAGCACCAGCCAGTGACTACAGGACCAACTAATGCCAGAGATAACCAGATGGCAAAAGGCAAACGTAGGAATGTTACTAACAGAAATCAAGGCAATATGGCAGCATCCAAACCCAATGCTCCAACAGCAGTAAGTTCTGGATACCCCAATGCACCAGAAAAGCAAGATTTAGATCTAAAATCACTGGTCATGATGCAGTTAGAGGAACACAAGAAGGACATAAATAAATCTCTTAAAGAAATACAGGAGAAAATGGACCAAAAGTTAGAACCACTTACAAGGAAAACATAAAAATCATTTAAAGATATTCGGAAGAATATGGATCAAAAGATAGAAGCCAATAAGGAGGAAATACAAAAATCACTTAAAGACATACAGGAGAACATGGATCAACAGGCAGAAGTCATGAAAGAGGAAATACAAAATTCTCTTAAAGAATTACATGAAAACACAAACAAGCAAGTGAGAGATCTGAGCAAAACCATCCAGGATAAAAAAAACAGAAGTAGAAAAAACTAAGAAATCGCAAAGGGAGACAACTTTGGAGATAGAAAACCTTGGGAAGAAATCAGGGACCATAGATGGAAATATCAACAATAGAATACAAGAGATAGAAGAAAGAATCTCAGATCAAGAATTGACAAATGGGACCTCATAAAATTGCAAAGTCCCTGTAAGGCAAAAGACACCATCAGAAGGACAAAACAGCAACCAACTAATTGGGAAAAGATTTTCACCAACGCCACATCTGGCAGAGGGTTAATATCCAATATATAGAAAGACCTCAAGAAGTTAAACCCCAGAGAACCAAATAACCCTATTTAAAATGGGGTACAGAGCTAAACAAAGAATTCTCAACTGAGGAATACCAAAAGGCTGAGAAGCACCTAAGAAATGTTCAACATCCTTAGTCATCAGGGAAATGCAAATCAAAACAACCTTGAGATTTCACCTCACACCAGTCAGAATGGCTAAGATGAAACACTCAGGAGACAACAGGTATTAGTGAGGAGGTGGGGAAAGAGGAACACTGCTCCACTGCGGGTGGGATTGCAAGATGGTACAACCACTCTGGAAATCAGTCTGGCGTTTCCTCAGAAAATTGGGCATGACACTTCCAGAGAACCCTGTCATACCACTCCTGGGCATATACCCAGAGGATTGTCATGCAGGCAACTAGTACACATGCTCCACTATGTTCATAGCAGCCTTGTTTATAATAGCCAGAAGCTGGACAGAACCCAGATGCCCCTCAATGGAGGAATGGATCAAGAAAATGTGGTATATTTATACAATGGAATACTACTCAGCAAATAAAAACAATGAATTCATGAAATTTGTAGGCAAATGGTTGGAACTGGAAAATATCATCATAAGTGAGCTAACCCAATCACAAAGAATACACATGAAATGCAGTCACTGATAATGCAGTGGATATTAATTAACCGAGAAGCTCTGTATACTCAAGACACAATTAGCAAATTATATGATTCCCAAGAAGAATGAGGAAAGGCCCCTGGTTCTGAAAAGACTTGATCCAGTAGTGTAGGGGAGTACCAGAACAGAGAATTGGGAGGGGTGTTGTGGGATGTGTGGAGGGAAGAGGACTTATGGGACATATGGTGAGGGGGGGAGACTGGGAAAGGGGAAAACCTTTGGAATGGAAACAAAGAATATAGAAAATAAAAAAATAAAAATAAAAATGAATAAATAAACTGAAAAAAAGAAAAAAAATTGTAATAGCCATTCAGGGTCACCTTATTGTCACTCACCTCGATGGAATGAATGAGTGTTGACCTTGGCATGCCAGAAAATAAACCTCTTGTTTTTGCATCAGTCTGTGTCTTAGTGTTTCACTTGGGGGCATCATGGGCATCTTACATTTGGTGGCTCATCTGGGATTTGAGGAGCTCGCTGAGTGATCGAACACTAACTAGACTGATTGGAGGGGAAAATGCTGAGCTCAGAAATAGGCGCCTACTCTTAAATGTATGTGTTTGTCTTCCTGTCTTTTGCTTTCACTTTTGGCTCTCAAGCAGTGTTGGCTGGAAATCCTCTGGAATCGGTGGCTGGAAATCCTCTGGAATCGGTGGGAGTCTTGCTATAACCTGGTTTCAGGGGCCAACTGCCTGTGTTTTGATTATCTTTTCCTGTGTTTTGGTGTTGGTTATCTTGTTCTGTGTTCTTGGACTTGGATTGATTAAATTTTTGGACATAGGGTAGACTGAATCTACCCTGGTAACCATCTGTCATTAGTAGTAAAGAAGGGCAAGTCAGTTACTCTCAACTTTGAATGACCCACCTTTGGAGTATGGTGGCCACCTGTAGAGACCTTCAACTTGCAGGTGATCAAGGCAGTAGAGGAAAGAGTATTTAGGCCAGGATCCCTTTGGATCAGACCAAGTGCCCTATATAGTAACCTGAAAGGATCTAGTGGGGACCCTCTCTTGGTTAAAAGCTTTTTTGTCTCTGAGACTCTCTCAGGTCCTGGCCATGAAGGAGAACCCTGTAGATACCAACAAAACTATAAAGAACCCCAGGAACCTTCCACAGTGGATCTGCTGCTGCTGGGTCCTCCACTCTCTTATGTCCATTCCATGTTCCTTGTTCCCATGCACCCCCCCCCCAAGAATTGCCCACTCCTCAGAGATCTCACTTGAGCTCTCTCCAAATGTCTCTTTAGCCCCCTTCCTCTGGCTCCAGCAAGGGGAGAGGGTGAGTAGGGACCATCCAAATGGGGTCATCCATGGGAACCTGAAGTAGAAGGGCTGCTTCACTCGATACAACAGTAGCTCTCCCCCTCCAAGTCTCAGCCTATGGACCCATAGGTGAGGATGGGAATCAGGCCATGCAATATTTGYGCTTCTTTTCTCCTGACTTGTACAACTGGAAGTTTCAACACCCACACCCACCCACCTTTGCAGATTATCACAAGGGGCTGATTTATCTCTTTGAAAAGATCTTGCGTCCAAGGAGCCACTGGCACCAAAATGTATTCAAGGACTACCCAAAGAACAGTGAATCTAGGGATGGTCTGGGTATTCCATTCATTTATTGTCATCCCAGACTGTCTCTATCCTCTATTGTGGTGAGACTTACTCTCCAAWATGGGGTCCCAGATATACTTCCTGCCTAACGGGCCACAACTAACTGGCCTGAACGGAGAGTCCACACATATTCTGACAACCAGATAATTATTTGAAGCCATGTTTACTCAGAACCAGGACTTAACTTGGTGGTTGGAAACATTCCCATCAGCCTAGGCAGAAATGGCAGGGATGGGTAAAGCAAAATATCATCCCCCCTGCCCCCCAACCGTGGTTGTAGAACTCAAGGAACAGGCTACACCTGGGGTCTCTCAGACAATACCCCATATTTCAGGAGGTACAGGAAGGAATTAAGCCACACATTTCCAGGCTCCCCCAGCTTGGGGTAATGCAAAAATGTTGTTTGATTTGGAACACATAACTCCTGCCAGTTAAGAAACCTGGCACTAAGGATTATTGCCCAGTCCAGGACTTATGAGAGGTAAACTGTTGAGTGGCTGACATCCACCCTACTGTGCTAATTCCTACACTCTGTTGGATTCTTTGGCACCTTCCAGAATTTGGTACACATTCTTAGATTTGAAAGATGCTTTTTTCTGTCTGTCCTTGGCACACCAAGTCAAGAAGACTTCACTTTTGAATGGAAAGACTCAGAGAATAGCACTGTCAACCAGCTGATTTGGACTAGCTTACCCCAAGGATTCAAAAACTCACCCACTGTCTTTGATAAGGCACTTCACCAGGACCTGAGGCCCTATCTGGTAGCCAACCCACAGGTGACTCTTTTGCGGAAGCACTCAGAGCTCAGTTTTCCTCTTAGCACTGCTTTCATTGTGTCCCATAAGTTTGGGTAAGTTGGCCTTCATTTTCATTAAATTATAAAAAGTCTTTAATTTTCTTCTTTATTTCTTCCTTGACCAATTCATTATTGAGTAGGGTGTTGTTCAGCTTTCTTTTGTTTTGTTTCTATTGAAGACCAGCCTTAGTCTGTGGTGATGTGATAGGATGCATGGAATTATTTCAATCTTCTTGTATCTGTTGAGGCCCCTTTTTGTGAACATTGAATTATATGTTCAATTTTGGTGAAGGTACCATGAGGTTCTGAGAAGAAAGTATCTTTGGTTTTAGGATGAAATGTTTCACAGATATCTGTTAAATCCACTGATCCATAACTTCTGTTAGTTTCACTGTTTNCCCCCCCCAAGAATTGCCCACTCCTCAGAGATCTCACTTGAGCTCTCTCCAAATGTCTCTTTAGCCCCCTTCCTCTGGCTCCAGCAAGGGGAGAGGGTGAGTAGGGACCATCCAAATGGGGTCATCCATGGGAACCTGAAGTAGAAGGGCTGCTTCACTCGATACAACAGTAGCTCTCCCCCTCCAAGTCTCAGCCTATGGACCCATAGGTGAGGATGGGAATCAGGCCATGCAATATTTGCGCTTCTTTTCTCCTGACTTGTACAACTGGAAGTTTCAACACCCACACCCACCCACCTTTGCAGATTATCACAAGGGGCTGATTTATCTCTTTGAAAAGATCTTGCGTCCAAGGAGCCACTGGCACCAAAATGTATTCAAGGACTACCCAAAGAACAGTGAATCTAGGGATGGTCTGGGTATTCCATTCATTTATTGTCATCCCAGACTGTCTCTATCCTCTATTGTGGTGAGACTTACTCTCCAAWATGGGGTCCCAGATATACTTCCTGCCTAACGGGCCACAACTAACTGGCCTGAACGGAGAGTCCACACATATTCTGACAACCAGATAATTATTTGAAGCCATGTTTACTCAGAACCAGGACTTAACTTGGTGGTTGGAAACATTCCCATCAGCCTAGGCAGAAATGGCAGGGATGGGTAAAGCAAAATATCATCCCCCCTGCCCCCCAACCGTGGTTGTAGAACTCAAGGAACAGGCTACACCTGGGGTCTCTCAGACAATACCCCATATTTCAGGAGGTACAGGAAGGAATTAAGCCACACATTTCCAGGCTCCCCCAGCTTGGGGTAATGCAAAAATGTTGTTTGATTTGGAACACATAACTCCTGCCAGTTAAGAAACCTGGCACTAAGGATTATTGCCCAGTCCAGGACTTATGAGAGGTAAACTGTTGAGTGGCTGACATCCACCCTACTGTGCTAATTCCTACACTCTGTTGGATTCTTTGGCACCTTCCAGAATTTGGTACACATTCTTAGATTTGAAAGATGCTTTTTTCTGTCTGTCCTTGGCACACCAAGTCAAGAAGACTTCACTTTTGAATGGAAAGACTCAGAGAATAGCACTGTCAACCAGCTGATTTGGACTAGCTTACCCCAAGGATTCAAAAACTCACCCACTGTCTTTGATAAGGCACTTCACCAGGACCTGAGGCCCTATCTGGTAGCCAACCCACAGGTGACTCTTTTGCGGAAGCACTCAGAGCTCAGTTTTCCTCTTAGCACTGCTTTCATTGTGTCCCATAAGTTTGGGTAAGTTGGCCTTCATTTTCATTAAATTATAAAAAGTCTTTAATTTTCTTCTTTATTTCTTCCTTGACCAATTCATTATTGAGTAGGGTGTTGTTCAGCTTTCTTTTGTTTTGTTTCTATTGAAGACCAGCCTTAGTCTGTGGTGATGTGATAGGATGCATGGAATTATTTCAATCTTCTTGTATCTGTTGAGGCCCCTTTTTGTGAACATTGAATTATATGTTCAATTTTGGTGAAGGTACCATGAGGTTCTGAGAAGAAAGTATCTTTGGTTTTAGGATGAAATGTTTCACAGATATCTGTTAAATCCACTGATCCATAACTTCTGTTAGTTTCACTGTTTCTCTGTTTAGTTTGTGTTTCCCTGATCTGCACATTGATGAGAGTGGGGTGGTGAAGTCTCCCACAATTATTGTGTGAGGTATAATGTGTGCTTTGAGCTTTAGTAATGTTTCTTTTATGAATGAGGTTGCCCTTGCATTTGGAGCATAGATGTTCAGAATTGAGAGTTCTTTTTGGTAGATTTTTCCTTTGATGTGTATGAGGTATGCTTCCTTATTCTTTTTGATAATTTTGGCTGAACGTTGATTTTATTCCATATTAGAATGGCTACTTCAGCTTGTTTTTTGAGAATATTTGCTTGGGAAATTGTTTACCAGCCCTGTACTCTGAGGTAATGTCTCTCTTTTCATTGAGGGGAGTTTCCTGTATGCAGCAAAATTCTGTACCCTGTTTAAATATCCTATCTATTAGTCTATGTGTTTTTATTAGGAAATTGAGTTCATTGATGTTAAGAGATATTAAGGAATAATGATTGTTGCTTCTTTTTACTTTTGATGTTATTTTTATGTTTTTGTGGATATCTTCTTTTGGGCTTGTTGAAAGAAGATTGCTTTCTTGCTATTTCTAGGGTGTTGTTTCCCCCCTCGTGTTGGAGTTTTCCATCTATTATCATTTGTAGGGCTGGATTTGTGGAATGATATTGTATAAAAACCTATTATCCTCATGTTTGTTCTTCTCGTGTCCTGGATGTTTTGGGTTCAAAGCTTTTTGCATTTTTTATTGTTGTGTCAATGTTTTCTATGGTATCTTCTGCATCTGAGATTCTCTCTTCTTTCTCATGTATTCTGTTGGTGATGCTTGCATCTGTGACTCCTGATTTCTTTCCTAGGTTTTCTATCTCCAGGATGGTCTTCCTTTGTTATTTCTTGTTTCTATTTCCATTTTTAGATCATGGATTGTTTTGTTCAATTCCTTCATCTGTTTGATTGTGTTTTACTGCAATTCTTTAAGGGATATTCGTGTTTCCTCCTTAAGGGCTTCTATCTGTTTACCTGTGTTCTCTTGTATTTCTTTAAGGGAGTTTTTTATGTCCTTCTTCAAGCTCTCTACCATCTTCATGTGATGGGATTTTAAATCGGAGTCTTGATTTTCTGGTGTGTTGGAGTATCCATTCCTTTTAGGATGTAAGAGCATAGACTAAAAAGATTCCAGACATGCTGTGGTCATTGCTCTTCACTCCCATCTTTAGGGATGAGAAAGTTTGACCATGATAGAAACTTAGTAGCATTTCATACTTTTAGCCCATTCAGAATTTGAAAATAACATGAGTACATGCACTTTCAAAATCAGCTTTCTTCTCTCTTATTSGTTCCCCACATTTGAGTTGGATGAAAATAAAACTCTTGATAAATTTGCAAGGTCAACTAGTGGATCTGATATTTTCACTGAAACACTGAAGGAAGAGCATAGATATCAGGGACTATCAAATGTTTCCTTGTGAAGCCAACCTGATACCTGTATATGAAAATAATCTGTTTCTATTCTGCAAGTACTCAATTGAATGAACTTGCTAAAGCAAATTCTCAGGAGTATTTGCTAAAGAAAGTAACTCAGGAGCTCATATGTCAAAAGGCTCCCAGAATTTATCTGAGAAGTTAAAGCAGACTTTGTTATCAGCCATAGATGACACATTGGAAGAAACTATAAATGTAAATATGTATTTAGTGTAAGACATAGTTGCCCTTTTCTAATCCTCTCAACTTTCATATGTGTGTGTGTATGTGTGTGTTTGTGAAATAAAACCAAACAAAAACAGGAGAGGGAGAGAGATGAAGAGCAGGGAGACAGAAAACTAATCTATAATCTAATTGTTACTCATATGTGGAATATAGTTATACTACTTCATGATATAAATGAAATATTTTGTGAATATTGCACTATGTAAGTGCTAAATCACTGTACTCTCTTTAAACATCAAGTGCCCTCTCAAGGGTCTTGCTTCAACAAGACAACATGTGATTCAGCCACAACAAAACTCCACAGCAATCTGTATCACCTAACATATTCAGAAATGTTCTCTTTATTTCAATTAATGGAAAATGCAATGACTTCACCAAAAATGTATTCTACTAATAAGTATATAAAGAAGAAATACCTCTAGCCATCTCCTTCCATACAGACCCTGTGTAGGTTAAAATTTTAATCCACTTGGAGGCACTTCAAGTAAACAGGGTAATATGACTTCACACAGAGGCCTTAAAAAGAGGTTAGTATTAGAGATTCTATTTTTGTGATAATCCACTTTGCTGATAAGTTATTACACAATTGAATAATACTAAAAGCCCTAGTAATAAGAGACTCAAAAGACTGATCTAAAGCCAATAATTTCTTCAAAAATAAAGAAAACAAAAAATCCTTTTATTCCTTAATTGAATCAAACTCACCAATCACATGTAAATTCAGAAACTATTAAGAAGAACTGGCCAAAGTWCATGTAAATTAGCCTAATGATACAGATGTTCAGAAATAAGTCTGACTGTGGGTGTACAGTGGCTCTCTGTTGCTAATAGAGAAAATAAAAGCATACACCCCGTSKAAACCTATCTGAAGATTCTTTTTGTCAGCTTCAGTCTCCAAGGGCCAGGATCCTTTAAACCAGCAACAATTCCTGGAGTGTGGCATCATGGGGATTTATGCAAACAGCTGTTCCTAAAATATTTATTTTTCCCTTTGTAATAGAAATGTCACAATATTATGTTTTAAAGTGTACTGAGATTGCCATCTTCTTGTAGCACTCACAAGTGTGGTATGCMTATAAAATAATGAATAAAGGGGCTTATATTTGCAAATTTATTACCAAGATTGAGGCAGTTTTTTCCAACTTGGGAATCTTTGAAAAATGGAGTATAGAACTGGACCTTGAGGTTATAGTGCAGCCATACTCTTGCTTGTGTGCCTGTGTCCTGACCCGCCAACATGCAATTAGTTTTAGTCTTATTATGGACTAATGCACACCTCCACGCCTTGTAATACATGTTGAAGCAACTCCTCTTTAAGGAGCATTGTCCATATATTTCTGTGTGATTTCCATTCATTCTCCTGGCCTGTGTGATTAATAGTTAATACAACCACTACTCATTGTCTTCTTTGAGAATTTCTTCACTGATTTTTATCACTCCAACCTCTAGAGACTTTGATTATCATAGACTTTGTTTTCTGAACTTCTTTTTTTCTCTATTCTTTGTTTACATTCCAAATGATTTTCTCTTTCCCTGTTCTCCCCTCCCCCTAAGTCCCATAAGTCCTCTTCCCTCCACCAGTTCCTCAATCAACCCCCTCCTACTCCTCTGTCCTGGCATTCCCCTACAATGCTGCATCAAGCCTTTCCAGGACCTGGGCTCTCTCCTTCCTTCTTCATGGGAATGATTTGATATGGGGTTGTGTTTTGGGTATTCTGAACTTCTGGGCTAATATCCACTTATCAGTGACTGCATTTCATGTGTGTTCTTTTGTGAATGAGTTACCTCACTTAGCATGATGTTTTCCAGTTCCAACCACTTGCCTAAAAATTTCATGAATTTATTGTTTTAAATTGCTGAGTAGTATTCCATTATATAAATATATCACATTTTCTGTATCCATTCCTCCCTTGAGGGACATCTGGGTTCTTTCCAGCTTCTGGCTATTATAAATAAGGCTGCTATGGACATAGTGTAGCATGTGTCCTTACTGCATGCCTGGGAATCCTCTGRGTATATGCCCAGGAGTGGTATAGCAGGGTCCTCCCAAAGTGTCATTCCCAGTTTTCTGAGGAATCATCAGACTGATTTCCAGAGTGGTTGTACTAGCTTGCAATCCCACCAGCAGTGGAGCAGTGTTCCTCTTTCTCCACATTCTCACCAACACCAGCTGTCTCCTGAGATTTTAATCTTAGCCATTTTAACTGGTATGAGGTGAAATCTCAGGGTTGTTTTCATTTGCATTTCCCTAATGACTAACAATGTTGAACATTTCTTAAGGTGCTTCTCAGCCCTATGAAGTTATTCTGGTGAACATTCTTTGTTTAGCGCTCTACCCTATTTTTAATAGGGCTATTTGGTTTTCTGGTGTATAACTTCTTTAGTTCTTTGTATATATTGGATATTGGCCCTCTGTCGGATGTGGCATTGGTGACAAAATGGCAACCAACAAATTTTCTGAACCTCTTGACCATCTCTTTTTTACAGGTGACATGTCCAAGCATCCAGTGAAAGAATTCTGACCAAAAGTAAAATACATTGGTTAAAATGTGAACCAGTGATGTTGAAAGATATTAATGACCAAAGATTATCAGGTCCTGCTATTTTGTATTGGTGTATTGTGCCATTGTGTATGTGAAAATCTCCTCTATTTGTTTTGCTATGAGAAAATTAATTTCTTGAATTTTCTTGGGCGTAGTTTCCCTCCTTGTGTTGGAATTTGCCTTCAGGTATCCTCTGTAGGGGTAATATCCAAAACACTTCAAGAGTTCAAGAAGCTAAACTCCAAAAAACATCAACAATAAAAATCAAACAAACAAATAATCCATTTTTTAAAAGGGTTATGGAGCAAAACAGAGGACTCCTGAATGGCTAAGAAGTGGTTAAAGAAACTTAAAACTCATCAGTCATCATGAAAATACAAATCAAAAACCTCTGAGGTTCCATTTTACACCAATGAGAAAGTCTGAGATAAAAAATACCTCAATATCCAAAAGGACATGCATTCTATGTACTCACTGATGGTGGAAGTGTTGTGGTATTGTGTGTGAGAGATTCTCTTCCTTTGGCTTTGGCATGAAATGATTAATTTCTTGAATTTTCTTTGGAGTAGTTTTATTCCTTGTATTGGAGTTTTCTAACACAAGAGAGTAGGGATAATATCCTAAAAATGTAAAGACCTTAAGAAGTTAGACTCCAAACAAACAAGCAACCAGATAACTCAAATTTAAATGGAGTAGAGGGCTAAAYAGGGAGTTCTCTACCTAGGACTCTTGAATGGCCAAGAAGTTTTTTAAATACATTCAATATGGTTAGTAATCAGGGAAATAGAAATCAAAATGACCCTGAGATTTCATATCACATCCATCAGAATGGCTAAGATTAAAAATTCAATACCCAAAAGGACATGCAGTATACATACTCACTGATAAGTGGATATTAGTAATAAAGTACAGAATACTCATGTTATACTCCACAGACCCAAAGACGTTAAACAAGAAGGAAGGACCAAGTAGGGATGCTTGAATCTCACTTAGAAGGGAGAACAAAATAGTCATAGGAGCCATAGTGAGGGAGGGAACTGGGTAGGCATGGGCAGGGAACAGTAAGAGATATCCGAATGGGGAGAATGGGTTCAAGCATAAGGAGAGATGTGAGAGAGGTACTGAGGGCCAAGAGAATAAAAGGAAATCAGCTGCTGCCAAATTGTGTTGGGGCTGGGAGGGATCTCCAGGAAGTCCCAGAGACCTGGGATAGGGAGGATCTCAGAAATTAATGTGGTTGATCTTACCCAAGATTCCTTATAGTGGGAATGTGGAACCTGAAGAGGCCATCTCCTGTAGCCAGGCARGAATCAGAGTGCAGGGATAAGGACACCAACCTACCCTCAAATCTTTTGACACAAAATTGGTCCTGTCTAAAAGAAATGCAAGGGCAAAGATAGAGCAGAGACTGAAGCAATGGCCAACCAATAACCAGCCCAACTTGAGCCCCATCCCATGGGCAAGCACCAATCCCTGACACTGCTAAAGATACTGTGTTAAACTTGCAGACAGGAGCCTAGAATAACTGTCCTCTGATAGTCTCTAACAAGCAGCTGACTGAAATCGATACAGATGCCCATAGTCAAACTTTGGCCATAGGTCAGGGACCCTTATGGAAGATTTATAGGGTAGGATTAAAAGCCCTGAAGGAGATAGTAACTCAATAGGAAGATTAACAGAGTCAACTAATCTGTACCCCTGACAGCTCTAGAAGACTGAGCCACCAGCCAAACAGCATGAAGGGTTGAACTAATTTTTCCAGTATATACATAGCAGATACACAGCTCAGTCTCCATGTAGGTCTCCCAACAACTGGAGTGAAAGCTCTCCCTAAAGCTATGGCCTGACACTGGTATTAGTTCCCAAGCTGGGCTGCCTGGTCTGGCCTCAGTAGTGGAGGATAAGTCTAATCTGGCAGAAACTTGATATACCAAGTGTGGGGGATACTTGAAGAGTACCCTCTTAGAGGAAAGGGGGACTAGGGATAAAGGGAGGGACTGTGTGAAGGAGGGACTGGAAATGGGGAGAGTGTTTGGTATATAAACAAACTAATTTTAAAAGAGCAAGTCAGATTTGTGAGTAGTTTGCACATAGATTCAAGAGATTCAAAGTTGAATTCCATAGCACTGAGGATGTTACTTAAATTTCCATTCCACACACTTCTCATCTGTAACGAACTCCATCAGTGGAAATAGTTTGAGAATTGAATATAAATATTTGAACATGATAACAAGCTTCATACCTCATCTTTTAACCAGGGGAAAACTGGC
>BDUI01002673.1:46003-61535 GCA_002335545.1 Apodemus speciosus | reverse complement strand
TGGCTGCTGGACAGCTAAAACTGAAAACAGAGATAACAACTTTCCTCCCTTCCTGTCCTATAGAGGATGCTCAAAACACAGYAATGACTTTGGGCCTATATGAAGAGATGCAACTCCAGGACCATCCTTTTTTAATCCCTTGTGCTTGATGTGTAAACTGTAAGATCAGTGGTTMTAAACTAGTGGGTTGTGAACCCTTTTGGGTCAACCAACCATTTTCACAGGGGTCACATAGTAGACATCCTGCATATCAGATATTTACCTTACTATTCTTAACAGTTGCAAAGTTATAGTTATGAAGTAGAAACAAAAATAATTTCATGGTTGAGGCATCACCACAATATGAGGAACTATATATAGTAAAGGTTCACAGCATTAAGAAGGTTGAGAATCACTGAGTTAATTTGATTCTGGAGAATCTCTCCATATAGAGACTAGATTGAAAAATTTGATTTTCGTTTTTAGATTTTATTTTACTTTTTTAGACATTATGGATGCATAACATACATTGCTTTAGCATTTTGTTTTGTTACTGAGGATCKGCTTTTTCACTGATGTCATATAATTAAAAAGATTGATCTYAGGATAAAATTCCAGTGAAAAAATTTTCCATTTGAAATATGAGACAGTATTCCAAATTTTATATGCTAAAAAATCAATAAAACACTTCCATGGTTTGTAATTTCCTTCAAACAGAAAGTGTGATGTGTTTGCCTAGTATTATTATAACTAAAATTAACATCTAACAATATACCACAGGTGAAATTCTAGGTTGGTGGGAAGAAATGCTATTTTATAATTTAAATAGAATCCAAAGTTAAGCAGAATCATGTAGAGTTCTTGTTAAAGAATAGTGAGATTTATAAGAACAGAAGAGAAATTATTGACAGATTCATTTTAGAAAACTCTGGATTAAGCCATGTTCTTTACATATACAGCTGCTGAGTGCCCAAGATTGATCCTTCCAGATGCGCATGCAGTGTGGCCCTGAGAATGTCATCTATTGAAAGGATTCTATCTCTCAAGAACCCCAATGATAGACAGGTACCTTGTTGAATCTCACTACAGGAAACAATATGTTAGAGTCCCCATCGTCTACTTCATTAGTCACAATCTGAAAACCTCAAACATGGGGAAATGATATCAGACCGTACCCGACAGGCAGGCGCACCATGCTGGCCTTGGTAGCATAGGTGTGAATCCTCAGAACCACACTCAGAGGCTTCAGGGACTTCCAGGTGATGGCTTCAGCTGTCAGGAGCCCAGGCTCCACAGGAGGGCTATCTTTCGTTAAGGCTTTGGAAGAAGGGAGAAGTGTTGAAATATGATCATGGAAAAATAACTGGCCTCCACTTGCACTGCTTTCTGTCCAGTAATACCATAGGTAATCATGAAAGTGAATCGGGTACTAAAGATACTCCAAAGGCATTGCTGAAATGCCAGAAGCTACATATGTAAGTTTGGGAAATGGCACCTACTTTGGCTCCTGGCTCTGCCTGTTCASTTTTCCCTTCATACTTATCTCCTCAGACAGAAAAATTAGGATGAGAAAGTTGGGAAAAGGAGAACATGCAGGTATAATTCACCATAGTCTGCCACTATTTCTCTATGAACATGATTAGAAGATCCTCCAGAAGTCAATGTTAACAGGAACAATTGTGTAATATCCAGGATAGTAAGAGATTTCCAAGAAAGTATTAAAGAAAATCAGAATATTCCCTTGTCTATGTAAGTGTTTGCTTTTCAAATTCAGTCTTTGAATTTATGTAGAAGTTGCAAGAAAAAAATTAACTTTAAAGTAAGTGTTTCTTTAAATGTGCATTGTTAATTATTTTCATCAATGACAGAACAAAATGAATTTTGCCTTTCTTCTAGAACACTCACATGCTAAAGATTCAAGGTCACAGCATCCTCATACATGGAGAATTTCAATGTCCTAAAACCTGAGAACTTCAGAGCTGTAAGCCAAGTCAGTGCATTAAACTGAGATCGCTGAATTTTAGAAAGTTTATTAAATGATGATTTGGTGCCTGCTATGTAACATTCACTATTCAACACAGTTAGGATCCACACTGAAGCATAAAAGCCCTTACCATTAATATTGTCCCAATACACAATTCTTGAATATTTGGGACATTTTTCTTGAGCAACTGTAATGTGACATGGTTAACCTGAGTTAAAGATATGCTTTAACAAAATAGGCCAGAGGCTCACAGAGTGATCATATGTACATATCAGAAGGTCTTACACAAGTTAGGGAAGTCCACCTAGTAAGTAAGAGGCAGGGTAGGTTATGGCTTCCTGGAATTTGTGTGTGTAAATGAGGCCAGAGATTTCTCACTAAATTCAGCAGCATGGCTTTCAATGGAAATAAATGCCAATAAGAGCAGAGACTGGAAGAAAGGAGACTTCAAGGTTTGAAGTAGTCACTTACAAAAGTGAGCACGGAAGAAGGAGCACACTAGGGAATGCCTGAAGAGGGGGGCTTGCTGACACCAGTGCTCTAAGTGTTGATAGGGCTGGCCAGGAGGGATTTCCCTTTTCTAGGCATATCCAGATGCTCTTTTGCAGCCAAAGATTAGGCAGAGTTTAGCTAGGCACTGGAATGCATATCAGGGAAAGGTGAAGGAAAAAGAAAACAAAAAGTTTCATTTAGTTCAGAGTCTAGAATCCAAGGGAACTATAGTGGATTCCAGGTTAGCACTCTTTCTACCTATGTACCCCATGAGATAGCAATGGGAACTAGCTGTGTGCAGAGACACCAATAATATGCAGAGCTTCCATAAGTAACAACCTGCTGTCATTAAATCAGATTCTGTCGAGACCAGCATTAACCCAATCCATGCATAGCACTTCCAAGGACTTAGCTGTTTCCCACAACACTCCACCACGTAAAGATCTCGCTAACAACATCACTCATACTGTGGGATAAGCCTCCAGTATACGACCTTGGAGGAAATGGTACCACAAGTCACAGAGGGGTGAAAGGGGTGAAAGGAAAGGATCACCTTACCCTGATCATTGTCCAATTAAGTACCAAAGAAAATGAGGATGATGACCAGTAGAGATGAAAAGAAAGGTAAGGCTAAGCCTGTCAAAGAGGTGAGGGGGAGACCGTGACCAAAAGAGAATTAGGGGCAAGAGTCAGCACAGTCCCCAGAGAGGGGCTGGCAAGGCAGTCCTGTGTAACTAACTGTTCTTCTCCTATATCCTCAACTTTATCACTGTATGTTCCTGAGCCCACCTGTGCTCTGGACATCCAGACGGTCCCACTCTCAGAACCCTCTTACCTCCAGACTCCCCCCAGCGCACCAAAGCAGAAAAGCAAACCAGTAGTTCGATAGGCTTCAGGCTGTCCACAAATAGATAGTAGGGCACCCGCTCTTCTACAAACTGCAAGAGAKCAGAGCAGGCATCAAGCTGAGCCGTCCATTAGCCCCACCAGTCACCGGGTAGTTCACACTCCGCTCCATAAACAACAGGGAACTGCAAGTTCCAGAACTAAAGTGGTAAGAAAGTGAGCAGGCTGCGGGTGGGGTGGAGCGTTAGATACAGAGAAGCAAGGGGGCCCAGACTGAGCATGAGGGCAGAGGCAGATACACCAGGCAAGGGGACCCAGACTGAGCTTGAGAGTAGTCAGACGCCAGCAAAAGGAAATTGCCCACCAGGGATGCGTTTGGGTATGTTATAGAGTGGTATATGGTAAAAACAGACAAACAAAAACCTCTTTTTATTCTTTTCACAAGATCTTCAGGAATATAACCATGGCTTGCTGGTGTTTATCCAGGGTGGGGTTTTGTTTGGGACATACAGTGAAGTGATTGATCGGACCAGAGTCGTTTGGAAAGTGGGTCATATATGGCTATGTGGTTCGGAATTCAGTGAATTCTATAGAAAAACTATGGTATTCCTAATTCCCAGGAAAATTCCAAGGAGGATGAGTAGGTCGCCAAAGGCACAGTTTGTAGATAGCCAAGCCAGGTTTGGAACTCAAGCTTGACCCTAACACTGTACTTGAGACTGTTGCCTTTTCAGTGCTTCCTAACCCCGTGGTCCTTTAGTATAATTTTAAAAGGTGGAATAAACTAAGTATATTCAACAAACATAATTGTCAGTCTGCTGTAGAAGTATGTACAGAAGTGCTACTTTGCCACAATATGCAAACAACCAGTTAATTTAGGAATGATGATTCTCTAGCCACACTGTGAAAAAGGAAACCTTGTTATTCAACAAATTTAAAATGATTGCGATAAATGTCTGGCATGACATAAGATGTTCTAAATCACCGCCTCCCCCAATATTTTCTTTCAGTAACCATCCAGCCATTTATTTCTTTTGTCCTTTAAGTTGCAACATACTGGTGTTATGGACAGTTGCTTCAAATACTCACTGCTTGAGTGTGAAGGACGGTGGGTCTCCCAGCCCAGCCTGTGTGTATGAGGAGAAGTCTCTGCAGGGGCCTCATTTCTAAGGGTTCAGCAGTTGGGGTGCTGGTCATCCCCAAAGCCATCCATGACTGACCTTCAAAGGTTTCTAACCCATCCCTACATTGAACATCCAGTGAGGAGAGCTGCGGCCACTGGCTCTGCGCTAAGTGGGCAGGTTCGGTGACTAACGCTCAGSCCCAGACCAYAGCCAGTCTTACCTCCTAGGCTGCACAGGGAGATTTGATCTCCAGTGTCTAAAAATATAACATTTCCCCACAGCCATGTATGTCATAAACATTCAGGGGAAAGAAAGAGTCACATAGGCATGTCACCTTATTTTGCTAAATTGACATTTTATAGGAAAAAATTTATGACCATCACTTTATAAAAATAACAGAACAAAAAATAGCTGACTGTCACTACACATGCATGTATTTTAAAAGAGTTGATAGGTTTCAAAAACTGTGAACTGTATCTGATAATTGGCAGCCAACATATGTCACGATTTACTAACAGGCCTTCTTCTATGTATCTTACATACATTATTCAATGGTACCTGAACCTGTGGGTGAGTGACTTTTAGCAATGCAAACCAGTAAAATATGGCTCATCGTCTGGGAAAGGGATGAATAAAGCAACTGAAAACTGATGTTTAAATTATAACTGGATAAGAGATTTAGAAATGCTTCAAACATATAAAAGATCTTTTGGTAAGGTGAGTCTACATAGACCTTATGCATAAAATGGAAAGTTTAATGCACTTACCTTGAATTCTGATTTCTGAAAATTAAGACAATAAGAACTTGGCTTGTGGAAWATATATATATGGCTGAAAAAGAAACCATGTATAAGCAATTATTGCTATTACATATAAAACTAGTACCATATGTTTAGTGTCTTAGGTTCAATAACTGCAAGCAAGAAAACTTTTAAAGAACTGCAACATTTGTTGTTGTAAAGAGGTAAAATGATCTCAGTGGGAAAATTCATCTCGATTAAGAAGCATTTGAGGAGGAACAAGAGAAGCTAGACAGGGGTTTGGTTGACAGTGTGCTCTGTGAATAAATAGTCAATCATCTGTTATTTCTCCCAGCAGCAGGTGGAAGAGGGTGCAAGACATCATGGCGAAAGTAAATAGGAGGTCTCCATTGGGTCCTTCCCCTTGGAGACGGGTAACTGTAGTCTGGATGCACTGTATGAGAGAAGACTCCATTTCTAATAAAAAGAAAAAATATTTATATTATACTAACTCCCAGCTGATATTTACTTTCCTCTTTTGAATGATAGTTAATAATCGATAGATCATAAAACCAATAAATAAAAACACAGAGACTGTCTCAGCTGTGAGCCTGTATGGGAACTAGAGCTTGGAGTTGATCCAGCAGAATCTAGTCAGAGGACTGCCACTGGAATACTTACTGAAAGCACACACAAAAGTCTTCAAAGTCTAGCCATATTTCTTTGGAAACACCTTCGTTCATTGCTAACTCTTCCTGGGACTTGTCCAGTGTCGCTGTAGTCAGGCTGATCAAGTCCCTGTCTAAACTAATAGCCTCAAGTTGATGGGACTCGCCCAGTGCAGGCTCTGAAGGTTCATCTGGGAAGGAGAGAGGACACATATAGCAGGCATATCGTATACTGTTAAGTGACAGGCTGCTAAAGCGAGAGAAATGAGTGGCGGGAACATTTCAAAGTCAAGCCCTGTTTATGAGAAAGCATAAACAACAATCACTTAAGTGCAGCYGCAAAGTTTGTGAAGGTGTGGTTCTCACACTTGATTTTATAATTCAGGAAACTTAAAAGTACTTTGGTAAGTTAGGAAGAGGTTCTTTAGGAATTGCAACGTTACAACAGAAATTAGTCTATGTGCTTAAAATAGTTAGAGAGGTCTTCTTTTTAAAAAGGACAGTCCAGAGTTCAGAAAGCACTGTGAAAATATGACAGGTCTGTTGCCCTGGTGTGTTCAGTCAGCCCTTTATGTCATCCCTCTCAGTGGCTATGTAACTACAACTTATATTTATCAAGCTCTGTCACAAAGCTCATGTAGAATCTTAAACCAACATTTTAATAGATCTGTATGTCACATTTCTTTTGGGTTTGAGTTCTGACCAAGTCTTTAGTTACTAACAGGAACTGACAATGGTTTCAGTATTTTGACCACAACATGCATGCATTAAATGGTCTGAGTTTGTGGGCACTTGCCTGCACACCCAGCAACCTTGAAGATTAAGAGCTTGAGACCAACTTGGACCTTAATGAGTTGTATACCAGTCTGGGTAATTAGCGAGAMCCTGTCTTACATGGCATAAACTGCCAAAATAAAACAATCAGATGACCCTTTTATCACAGACCCTTAATCACATCCTCCTCCATTTCTATTTTAGTTTAAATTTAGCCTATGAAATTGTCACATGTCTCTAGGAGTAGACTGGAATTAATAAATCATAGGAAGTGCTCAGAGAGGCTGAGGTGGGGGAAGGGAGAACTAAGTCTGTCCAGAAGCAATAATTTTGTGTGCTTTGATCTCTATGAGAGAGCAAAAACATGAAAGGATTATTAATTTACCTTTTCCAGGTATAATTTGCAATGCAATATTGCCCTGCAAAGTGAAAAGGAACAATTATAAGTATGCACATAATTAGAACTGTATACAGTTTCTTTAACAGTTTATAGGCAATGCAAGCGCGAGAGGGCGTGGTGGGCTTGTACAACGGAAGGATATGCCCCTTTTTAAACAGCCACAGATAATGAGATACACAGGATGTGGGGTTTAATGGAATTCTTCATTCTTCTGACATGTGGTGTATGCACGCTTTGCAGACAGAAGATAGCTCACAATTGAAGATAAGTCTCGTATGGTCCAGGCTTGAGCTGGTGGGTACCTGAGATGGGTTTCCGTTTGCTGTGCTCATTTCCCCTTGGCTGGTACTTGCAGCTAAATCATTTTCCACAAGGGGAGGAAGACTGGATCCCAACGGCGTTCCTTTCTTAATGACAGATTGGACAAAATGTCTAGTGGAGAAAAAAAANTTTTAAAAAGGACAGTCCAGAGTTCAGAAAGCACTGTGAAAATATGACAGGTCTGTTGCCCTGGTGTGTTCAGTCAGCCCTTTATGTCATCCCTCTCAGTGGCTATGTAACTACAACTTATATTTATCAAGCTCTGTCACAAAGCTCATGTAGAATCTTAAACCAACATTTTAATAGATCTGTATGTCACATTTCTTTTGGGTTTGAGTTCTGACCAAGTCTTTAGTTACTAACAGGAACTGACAATGGTTTCAGTATTTTGACCACAACATGCATGCATTAAATGGTCTGAGTTTGTGGGCACTTGCCTGCACACCCAGCAACCTTGAAGATTAAGAGCTTGAGACCAACTTGGACCTTAATGAGTTGTATACCAGTCTGGGTAATTAGCGAGAMCCTGTCTTACATGGCATAAACTGCCAAAATAAAACAATCAGATGACCCTTTTATCACAGACCCTTAATCACATCCTCCTCCATTTCTATTTTAGTTTAAATTTAGCCTATGAAATTGTCACATGTCTCTAGGAGTAGACTGGAATTAATAAATCATAGGAAGTGCTCAGAGAGGCTGAGGTGGGGGAAGGGAGAACTAAGTCTGTCCAGAAGCAATAATTTTGTGTGCTTTGATCTCTATGAGAGAGCAAAAACATGAAAGGATTATTAATTTACCTTTTCCAGGTATAATTTGCAATGCAATATTGCCCTGCAAAGTGAAAAGGAACAATTATAAGTATGCACATAATTAGAACTGTATACAGTTTCTTTAACAGTTTATAGGCAATGCAAGCGCGAGAGGGCGTGGTGGGCTTGTACAACGGAAGGATATGCCCCTTTTTAAACAGCCACAGATAATGAGATACACAGGATGTGGGGTTTAATGGAATTCTTCATTCTTCTGACATGTGGTGTATGCACGCTTTGCAGACAGAAGATAGCTCACAATTGAAGATAAGTCTCGTATGGTCCAGGCTTGAGCTGGTGGGTACCTGAGATGGGTTTCCGTTTGCTGTGCTCATTTCCCCTTGGCTGGTACTTGCAGCTAAATCATTTTCCACAAGGGGAGGAAGACTGGATCCCAACGGCGTTCCTTTCTTAATGACAGATTGGACAAAATGTCTAGTGGAGAAAAAAAATCCCGCAAAACTTCTGTTACTGTAATTTCTGACTAACAGTGACCAATGAATAAGCTTAGTGTTGTCAACAACAAAATGGTTTGATTCTGTTCATTTTGTTCTTATTCTTTTATAGAGAAATGTTTTAGAATTACTTCTGAATAATTTACTATACTACTTCCTATACCACCACCTTATCAGTCAATGCATTGCCATAAAAGTTGTTTTATTTTTTCTGAGACACTGTTTTTACAATGTGTGTGTTGATGACCAAAATACAGGGGATTGATTATCAGCATTAGTGGAGTTCATGGAGTATGTGCACCAATGAAAAACTCAGTACGGGAAATTTAATCCTGGACCGTAAGCCCTTAGGCTCCTAATCGTGACTTTCATACTGTGTACGCAAGGCCGTTCCTCCAGAACTCATTGGCACAGTCCACACAGTACCACTCTAGCACGAATTTCATTGGCACAATGAGATGTTTATCATAGTACCTGCATTTTACACAACTGTTCCAAAGATGAAATCAAATTCTACATATATAGCTGGACTTGGTGGCACATGCCTTCAAACCCAGCATCCAGGAAGCAGAGGCGGGCAAATCACTGTGAATTCATAGCCAGCCTGGCCTATATATTAAGTTCCCAGTTAGCTAGAAATACATAGTGAGATCCTGCTTCAACACAGCAAAACAAAAATAATTTCTCAACATGCAGACTTCATAGACCGATTTCTCCGACTTTCACATAACTCCCACTAGAGGGCAGCAGAAACATATCTATGAGGCTTCAACTGTCTCATAAAATCATTGCCAAGAATGAGCAAACTTGTTACACTGACTGATTTTAATGGAAGGAAATCATAGCCGTAGTCATTCTCCATGGGAACTGCTCTTATGCTGACCAAGAAATCTGGCTGTACAGCAGAACAGGTTTAGGGCATGYCTTGCACAAACGGGGCAGCAACATTCTCATATCTCTGCCTTTGGCTTTGCTCCTGAGCTTAAGGATGTGAATGAAATATAACAGATTCAGCAATTAACAGATTAGTGGAAGATAGGAAAGTGATGGTTGCCTGTTTCTGGGCACCAGAATTTTATCCACCTTATTCAAACAGTAAAGGTAGAACTTACAGAAACTCGAATATGGGAGCAACTTGGTGAACATGAGCTAAGAAATCAATCCACTTTTGACCTAAGACTATTGACACAGAGACTCTTAAAGGCAGGGTATTATAAACTGTAAGGAAATTTGGTTCTGGTGTCAAGCAGCTGCAAATCCAGTCAGATGAAAGTTATGATCAGTGTCCAGTGTCAATCTCCTTCGCTGCACTAAGGTGTCTGTAGATCGCAGTAAAGCACCTCTTCTGGGTGTGTCTATGGAGTGACCTCTGCCGGATGCTAACACAGGCATTAGTGCACTGAATGGGAGGGTTCTGCCCTTGCAGTAGGCAGGCACTGTTCAGTTAGCAGTGGGCCTGAGTAGCCCAGGATGGTGGAGGAAAGAAGACTTTACTTTTGACCTCCTGGACTATTCTTGTCCTACTCATGGGCATTACAACTCCAAGGTTTGAACTCCAGGACTGTCCCAGTGGCATCCCTGACCATTCATCCAGATGTAAGTCACACTATTGCTTCCTGGACTTCAGATTGAGAAAGTTCCACTAATGACTTCTCCGGTTCTCTAAATGCTGATGGTCTCTCATGACACGTCTCAATCACCATGACCATGCAAGCCGATTAAATCTCATGGCATCTGTGTGCTTACCTGGCTTCTATGTCACTGATACAGCTATCATGTAATCATACATGTACTTGCTCTGTTTTGCTAGAGAACTTTCAGTATAGGAGTCATTGGGGGAAACTATGAAGCATTAGTAAAAAAATAAAAGAGCAACAATCAGCTYCCCCAAACATGACAGAGACATAAGGGTAAAATGACAAGAATGGGCCTAGTAGGTTAAACTGAACCAGAGTAAGACAGTGTGAGTTAAAGAAATGTGCCTGGTATAGTAAACTTAACCAGAATTAAGGCAGTGTAAGTTAACTTATTAACTGGCTTTGGTCCCTAACACTAGAAAATACAGTGAGTTGTATACTTAAATAGTGATTGTTTTTCTTAGCCATTTTGCATTTCCACCTTTGATATAAGCCCTCACATACCATCAAAAAGACAAAGCTATATCTGAAAGTCTATGTATCTGCCACATTCTGTGAGGACGAATATTGCCAATTTGATCTAGAATCACTTGGGAGAAAGACCTCTATGTGTGTCTGTGAGGAACTGTCTCTGTTTCCACTGYGGTGACATCACTTAGGGCAGCATTGTTCCATGGGCTCTGGACCAGCACCGGGACTCAGTGTAAAGGAGAGAGTGAGCACTAGCCTGCAGCTGTCCCTGCATCCTGACTCAACTGTCTCGCCCTCCTACTGAGCGTGCATTCCCCACCATGGTGAAATGTACCCTCAAACTAGGAGTCAACTCAAACCCTTCCTTCCTCAAGTTGCTTCTGTCCAGTTATGTAAGCCATTCAGTACTTTACAAATATATTTTTACTTTTGGAATTAAAATATAATCACATCATTTTCCTCTCTTCGATGTATCCCCTTCCTCTCTCTGAAGTTCATGCCCTATTTTTCTTTAATTGTTGTGATATATATATATATTAATATATACGAATGTGTATGTATATTTGTATAAGTATAAATATATACATACAAACCACACATATATGTACATATATTTTTAAATATATAAAAACAACCCACTTAGTTCATGTAATTTTAATTATTTGTATATGATTTCAAGGCTGACCACTTGATGTTAGATAACCAGTTAGAGTAGAGGGGGTCTTCCCTGGAGAAGACTATTTCTCTTATTCAATACTTTAAATAAAATGTTTCCAAAATTAAAATACTCTAAAAAGTGCCAAAATAAGTCAAATATGCATAGTTACATGTGGCTAAAAATACCAAGTTAAAAGACATTAAATAGCTTCTAAAAGACTTAAGTGCCTCAAAATATTTTCCATTCAATATTTACTGAATAGAAACACCTGTTGAATAATTAGTGTTGAATTAAATACCAAATTGTATTCGACTGAAGATGCAAAGGAAATGGAAAATAAATCACACAGTATTATTCTGAATATCTAGAAACCTAACAATAATAAAATAGGTGTGGAAATGGCCAGGGAAATAAAGACAGAGGCATATTTTAATAGCCTCATGAATTGTCCTCTTGGAGAAAGCAGGACACATAGCTTCACGAAGGGTCAGGGAATGCTGTGCTCTGAAAGGTCACCTTCCTGGGTTGAACCCAAACCCTGAGGCAATGGTTTTAGGAGAGACAATTCTAGGGAAGTCATTAGGACAAAAAGCAATGTCCTTATAAATGAGATTTGTGCTCTGGAAAGTGGGGCTCTGGGGAGTGGATGTCACTTGGAGCCTGTGAGGAGGCAGCGGAGTGCTGGTAAGGAAGTGGGTCCTTTCCACACATTAGATGAACTGACATCTTGATTGTGGACTTGCTGGCTTTCAGGTCTGAGATCTATTTTTGCTCTTAACAACCAACACACTTGTGATACTTTGTTTCCACATTCTGCACTCAAACAGACTACCTAAAACTGTAGGCTCTGGTTAGAAACTAGGTAGAAGCTGCAAGAGTTTTGAAGAACTTTATAAAAATGCCTACATTGCTGTTTAAGATGGCTTTGGTACTAAATTATAAAGATGAGAAGAGTGTAAGAAAAGCCCCAATTTCAGGGAATATGTAAGTGATTTTCAAGATTATTCAGTGCAAATATGGAGGATAGAGAGCATTCTTAACAGACTGTTAAAGCCTCAGATACAATGAGATGCTATTGGGCAATGAAGACTGCCACTGTCCCAAAGCTGCTGGATTATTTTTGTCCTACTGTTTTGTGAGTCATGAGTGAGAAAAGGGGGTTCTAGGCAGGGCATCAGGAAACAGAGGACACCCCATCATGAATCTCATTTGGCTGCTCATGAGATCAACTGCCAATTCCATTTGTTCCATCCAAGGAGGGAACTACAGTGCTCACAGAATATTCTCCCAGACCTTCCAAACCACTTCTAGCCACGAAGCCTAGGGCATGTGCTGTCCGGCTACCTTGCTCTATAAATGACCACTCTGTGATTGTCTACTGCTGCTCCTAGGTCAAAAGGGGCACATTTAAGGGAGAATTCATCCCACTGTACACAATCCTGACTTCGGCCAACAGCTGTATGTGGTTGGGGCTGATGAAACCTGAAGATCTAATTCATATCAAATGGAGAGATGTGGCTTCACTCAAAAATATCCCTCAATCAACATTCACTAACCCACAAAAGTGCCACCTCAGCCTTCCCAGCACAGTCCTCCCTCACGAGGCGAGCCATACTGCTTCCTAGCACACAACTTAAATTTATTTCATTCTTTGTGAATTCCATACATGCATGGAATTATCTCCGTTTCCCTCCTCCAACCACTCCTAGAAATTTCTCCCTAATAACCTTTAAATTTCCTTTTTCTTTTCCTTCACCTCTTCTTCCTCCTTCTCTTCCTCCTCCTCATCCTCTTCTTCCTTCTCCTCTTTCTTCTGAGATCCCACTGAATCCAATAATAGCTGCCCATATGCATGGCTGTGGGACCATCCACAGGGGCAATGTGACAGAGTCCACACATACAAAGAAAACTGACTCTCCCTCAGCCACCAACTGCCAATAGCTCCTCTGCTAGGGATGGGGTCTGGCGGTCATCAGTAAGACCAAAAGCTCATGGGGTCTCCTCATAGACTGATGTTAACAGATTACAGCCCCATATAACTCAATTCGACCCTGAAAAAAAAATCATTCCTTACAAACCCAACTACTCACAGGCTAGAAATTCCTTATTTCATTTTGGAGGTATAGTAAATATTTACTCTCTAATACTCATACATAAAGATATAAACAAAGTATTTGATAACAAATGAGATGATGTAATCCGGGTCTTAAGACATTCCCTGTAATAGCTGTGTGAATATGCATATGTATTTGGCTTCCATATCCTTCAAACATTCTTCCCATTAAGTGTGTGTGTGTGTKTTTTTTTTAAACCACATAACATCACAGATGCAAAGGTAAGGAGAGGAACCAGTGAGAAGGTCTCATACTTACGTTTCTGTTGGAATTGTAAATGGAGTCATTCTATAATTCAAAAATGGACTTGAAATCTCAAGGAATTGCTCCGGCTTCTTCGGGACAGCATCTGTAAAGTTGGCAAGTGTGATGCACACTTCCAGAATCCTTCAGATTCTAAGGCAGTGCCAGTCAGTGTAAATGTTTACTCGGGGATTTCAGTAGACTTAAGCAAGAGTGAACAGAGACATTTCCGTTCATTTAAACACTTTACAGACCTTACTAATATCAGCTTTGCTTTGTCTAGAGCCAGTTTCTTTTATGGCTGTGCATGGAGCAATGGTATGAAACGGTGAAATTTCTCTAGTCTTTGCATTTGCTGCAAAGTTGACTTCATATAACTCTTTCCTTTAAAAAGAAATAGTGTCCCTCAATTAACCTGCTCAGGCAACCAGGACATGCAGAGGAATGTGAGCTGATCCAGGGAGATGACGGTAGAATCAGATGCAGGAAGTACTACAAATAACAAGGAAACAGTGTGCTGAGAGAGGACTGTAGTTCTGCCTAAGAGTTAAGCAAGTTTAGAAGTAAGACAGTCCCAGTAGGGAAGGAGAGTAACACATCACCACGGTGAACCCTGAATTTGAAGAAGAAAAGAAATAATGCTCATACAGGTGGCAGATTCCTCTATCATTCTGCATTATCCTTCAGAATGAACGTCTCTTCTTGTTATTATTAGTTTTTCTTTTTTAGTTTACATATTAAACCCAACAGAAAGAAGAAAGAGAAATATGCAATAAGCCTAGCATAAGCCACGGACACTTTGAAGGCACAGTATAGTAAGCATACATCCTTACTTTTTAGATGCATAATCTGGACATAGAGTCAGCAGCATTAGGTGCAGGACGGCATGGTTTACCTCCACACATACCATAGTCCATGAAGAGGCTGGCAAGGCCCGCGCCCCCCCCCCCCAGAAGTGTCAATCAGACTGCACGTGACGCATACCTTGAGCTTCATCGGTTATCACTGTTTCCTTTTTGTGGCGAATGAGTTTCCAGGCAGGTAAGGGAGGAGGTTTGGGGGGTGCCACAAGGGGACAAGACCTACTTCTGGTCACCAGCACAGGATGGCTGCAGATGTGTGAAAGGCCGTATTCCCTAAGCTTCTCTGCAGAATTCGCCTACGAGACAGAAAGAGGATTTGAAATCTTTCATTGACTCTTGTGACAACACTTTTGCCATACAGAAAAAGGGGGAACACCCATGTTCCTAACTCCTTAGTAGAAATGAGACTACCATTTCTATTTCTTTGCATCTTTAAGTTTGCCTGAGACCCTATTTGCTTATTGAAAAGGAAGAAATCAGGCCATTCTCAAGCTTAAGTTCCAATGAGAATATAAAATTGCTGGGTAGTGTTTTTCTATGTTGAAGCTGTAAAAAAAAGTTCTGATTATCTAAATATTAATCAAAAAATAAATTCACTACCAATTGTTACTTAACGTTTAGAAATGTCTTAAATGTATAAAGAACTTATGAGATGGCAAGAGTGATCTTACCTATGATAAACTGTAATCTTTTAACAGTGGGTTTTTCCTCAGGAAGTCCCCATAATTGGAGACAATGGAGACACTGACAGTGGGGACAGAAGTTGCCCCAATGGATATATCTCATAGCCAGACATTCAGCTCTGAAGCCACTGGGAATAAGTCAGACCATTATTTCAAAAGTTACTCCCTAGTTGCTGACTGAAATATGTTATAGAAAGAGAGGAGAGGGAGGAGAGAGACGAGAGAGACGAGAGAGACAGGAGGAGAGAAGACACGCGCGCGCGCGCGC